>BSBK01003078.1:2057500-2355000 GCA_027943335.1 Chamaecyparis obtusa
CAGCCAATCCTCCGCTATGCTTCTCCTTGATGAGATTCTCCCTCATAGAACTTTGTAGAATGCACAACTGACTCCCTCTGAATAGCATATCATGCTGGATGATGAAATCCAACCATTTCGTCCTGTCTAGAGTAACAGGTTCTGTACAATCTTTCCAAGCTTCACCAAAATTAGGATCCTCTAGATACAAATTTTTGAGTTCCTTGAACCCAACCACTTCAATCTACATTTCTGTCAGCAATATTTGCCTTCTGCTAAGAGCATCTGCAACCCTATTAGAATTTTCACTCCTGTGTTTCAAAACAAATGTATAACTCTGCAAAACCTCAACCCATTTCAAATGCCTCTGATTCAACTTTCCTTGACTATTCAAATATTACAAAGCTTGATGATCAGTATACAAAACAAACTCCTTAAGAAGTAGATAATGTCTCCACTTTTTTAATGCTTAAACTATAGCATAAAATTCCTGATCATAAATAGAATATTTCCTCTTGGCATCATTTAACTTCTCACTGAAATAAGCAATAGGTTTACCTTCTTGGCTCATAACAGCTCCTATTGCAGTACCACTAGCATCACAATCTACTTGAAACACGTTATTAAAATCTGAAAGTGCTAAAATAGGTTCTTCTGTAACTTTTTGTTTCAACAATTGAAAACTCTTTTCTGCTCCATTTGTCCACTTAAACTCTTTTCTATCCCCTCTCATTGTTTCAGTCAACGGTCCACAAATACTACTAAAATTCCTGATAAATTTTCTGTAAAAGCTAGCTAGACCATAAAAAGATCTTACCTCAGTAGCACTCTTTGGAGTAGGTCATTCAAGGATAGCCTGTACCTTCTCTGGGTCCATTTTTAGACCTCCTAAAACTACAAACCCCAAATACACTAACTCCTTCTTCACAAAATTGTACTTCTTCAAATTAATCAGCAATTTCTCTTCTCTCAACTTCTCAAATACCATACAAATATGCATCATATGCTCATCCAACGTCTTACTAAAGATCAAAATATAATCTAGCTAAACAATGACAAACTTACCCAGAAATTCTTTCAGAACCTCATTCATGAGCCGCATGAAAGTGCTCGGTGCATTGGTTAGCCCAAAAGGCATGACTAACCACTCATATAGTCCTTCCTTTGTCTTGAAGGCAGTCTTCCATTCATCTCCTTCTCTGATCCCAATCTGATGATATCCACTCTTCAGATCTATCTTTGAGAAATACACAGCTCCACTCAAACAGTCCATAATATCATCCATTCGTAGCAATGGAAACCTATACTTGATTGTGATCTTGTTTATTGCCCTAGAATCTGTACACATCCTTCATTCTCTATTCTTCTTTGGTGCTAATACCACTGGTACAGCACAGGGACTCAGACTCTCACGGATCAATCCTTTCTGTAACAGTTCATGTACTTGTCTGTTCAACTCCTCACTTTCTGCAGGTGTCATTCTGTGTGCTACCTTATTCGGCAAACTCGCTCATGGGATCAAGTCCATCTGATGACTGATCTTCCTGACTGGTGATAATCCATCAGGCACGTTATCGGATACAATAACCTGAAACTCATTCAACAAATCTGCAACTTCTACAAGAACATCTTCTACTTCCTCTTTACCAGCTTTTGGAATTAAAGCAAAATATACATGCTCATGCCTCATACCATCTAGGAAATTTCTTCCATCAACAAAAGTTATCCTTGCATTACCACATACCTTTTCTTCAGTCTCCTTCAATGGTTTTAGCTTATGTCGCACTCCATCCTTTGTCAGGGAATAGGTATTTGCACGACCATCATGTACAACACATCTGTCAAACTGCCATGGTCTACCCAATAGCATATGACATGCATCCATGGATATGATATCACATAATACCTCATCTTGGTATCCGCCAATCTTGAACTTCACTAGGCATTGTTCATTGACCATGACCTTGTGGTCATCCTCTACCCAGACAATCCGATATGGATGTGGGTGTTTCTGTCTCTTGAGCTTCAACTTTGTCACCATCTCTTCTGACACCAAATTGTCAGTGCTTCCACTATCAATAATCACATCACAACATTTACCTTCACACTTGCACCTGGTGCGAAACAGGTTCCTCCTTTGCTCAGGTTCATTCTCATCACTCAACAGGACTCTTTTGTTAATCAACATTTCTCCTCTTTCAGCATCTTCAGAATTTGATGATCTGGCATCTTCATCTACATGTGCAACTCTGGCCTGGCCTTCATTTCTCCTGTCCATTCTGCCTTGGCGTTGAGGACATTCAAATGCCTTATGACCTTCTTCTCCATAGTGAAAACATGTTCCATGGAAGCCACCTCTTCCAGATCCTTGTCCTCTTCCTCTTCCTCTCTGATCTCTATTATTCTGATCCTGGAAGTGATTGGAATTATTTTATCACTGATTTTGACTGCTACTGGCCTCATCCTTCTTTTTTGGATCTTCATTTCGGCCACCATATGACCGTCCACCAGATCGTCCACCGCGACCTTTTCCATTTTTTCTGCTCTCGAACTTCTTGTTTAGCTTTTCCTCTACTTTTAGGGCAAATTGGTATGCCTCCTTAATACTTTTCATTTGAACTAGATTCAACTCCTCCTGAATGCTTGGCCTTAACCCATTAAGGTATCAGGCAACTTTCTCCTTATCAGCTTCGGCATGGCCTGTTCTGATGAGGAGTCGATAGAACTCCTCTGTATACTCCTGAATAGATTTTTCTGCTTGCTTCAAACTTTACATTTTCTTCAGTAGGTCAAGCTCATAATCAAAAGGAATGAACTGTCGCTTCAATTTATCCACCATCCGATCCCATCTTGTGATTTTATCTTTCCCTCTTCTATTTCGCTCCAATTGAATTTCTTGCCACCAGATCTTCGCATGACCTTTCAGTTTGGCCTTCACAAATTTGACCCTATCAGGATCCTCAACATCTTCATACTCAAAATACTCCTCACATTCATTGATCCAGTCGATCAATTCTTCTAGGTTAAGATTTTCAGAAAATGTAGGAACCTCAATCTTAGGTCTTTTCCCAATCTTGGAAATCACCCGAAAAAGTCTTTCTTCCTCCTGGTTCACAATTTCAGCTTCTCCTTCTTGATATTCTTCTTCGGCTTCATCCTCACTTTCATCTCTGACATTAAGATTCATTCTTCTGCGAATATCTTCTTGCAATGCTTGGACTTGTCTCTGCAGCTCTTTAACCTCAGGTGTTACAACACCAGCTCTTCCGCCACGTTCCCTTCGTGGAGGCATTTTCGTGATGTGCGCTGAAACCCTAGCCACGGTCCTGGTGCAAACTGCCTCATAGTCAGTGATCTATTTACACACTCAAGAACTCCTGCTCTGATACCACTTGATGAAGGGTGCTCCCCTCAATACCACAAACACATAACAGAAAAAGAGAAACAACAATAATAATATGCAAGAACAGAAAAAATTAGCTTCTTATTATCTCCACAAATGTGGAATTATAAACTTTCAGAATTACAATATGCAAAACCACATGGGCATTCCCTTACAATATTCTGTAGGACAAAGCCTCAAACTATTACCCAGAACTATTCTGAACTGCCTAAGACAATAATACAGCCTTCCTTATATAGGCAATTATCCACCGCCTGGGAAGGTTCCAGAATTTTAGCCAATAAGGCCGACCAAACTTAGAATTATTTTATTTTACATTTTATTACATCATAGTCGGCTCAAGATAACCTTTGAAACCCGAACAGAAATTTTGAAGAAAATTATTTTTCACCATTTCAGGTGGCCCAACTTTCGAAGACCATAAGTCATCACCAGTTGACCTGATCGGCTATTATAACTCCATTTCAGAAATGCCACGAAGCGCTCTACAGGCTTGACCCGTGCAAGCGCCCGTCATCCAAATTTTTGACCTCATCCGGGGCCTCGAAAGCCTTCAAAACTGAGTTCAAAGTTTCTGTACCCTGCTGCCAATACCGAAAATCTTCAATATCTTCCAATATACACTTGATCTGGCAATGAAACTTTACTGGCAGACTTACATGACCAAAATGAACCTCCAAAAAAGAAATCAGATCATTCTGAGCACATGCAAAAATTACCAAAAATAGTAACTTTCCATAAATAGCAGCTCTACACTAAAATAGCCCTTATTGAATATAAAAACAAAAATATTTTTGGGTGATGCAAGATTGCTCTTACACCCAGGATGCTCCTGCATCAGACACCTAGGGTAATTTGAGAAGTGACCCTGTCACGACTTAGGTGTGCAGAGGAAAACCAAGACGGTTAACCTCCTCTTTTGTTAGCCACGATGAATCTTCTACAAGTCATCCTTTTCATTTGACCAAATACTCTTCATATGTCCTATTCGTTGTGCTTCTACCAACATGACTGTCCAGTATGTATTCGATCTCCTTAGTGTCTGAACGAGTTGCTGGAATACTCCACTGTGCTGTTGTGATCTCATCTTCAACACCTCCTTCATGATACTTTGTAAGATCTGAAATGTTAAACACTGGTGAAATAGTCAGCTCACTAGGCAATTCTACCTCATATGCATTTCCTGAATCATGCTTCTTCAATATCTTACATGGTCCAAACTTCTTCATTTTCAACTTGTTATATGTACCAACTGGAAACCGCTCCTTCCGCAAATGAACCATGACTTCATCACCAACCTGAAATTCCTTATACCTCCTTTTCTCATCTACCTTAGCCTTATACTGTGCATTCATCTTGGTAATATGCTTCCTCACCTCCCCATGGATGTTCTTCAAATGTTCCACAAAATCCTCAGCCTCAGCACTACTTATTTCTCCTTTATCTATCTTTCTCAACTCAGATGCATTTTTTGGACTACTTCCATATATAATCTAGAATGGTGATTTACCAGTGCTCCTGTTGATAGAATTATTGTATGCAAATTCTGCCTGTGGTAAAATCAAATCCCATCCTGTTGGCTTATCCCCAACCAAACATCTCAGCAGATTTCCCAAACTCCTATTCACCACCTCTGTCTATCCATCAGTCTGTGGGTGATGTGATGAACTGAACTTCAAATCTGTCTTCAACTTCTTCCACAATGTTCACTAGAAATATCCAACAAACTTAGTGTCCCGATCTGAAACTATGGGCTTTGGCAAACCATGAAGTCTCACTACTTATCTGAAATATAATTCTGCTACATGAACAACATCATTAGTCTTCTTGCAGGGAATGAAATGTGCCATCTTCAAAAATCTGTCAACTACTACAAAAATTGAATCATGTCCCCGCTGTGTCCTCGGTAAACCAAGAACAAAGTCCATACTGATATCCTCCCAAGGCTTCTCTGGTATAGGCAATGGCTAGTACAACCCTGTATTCTGCTTCACTCCTTTCACCATTTGACATACTCTGCAACTCTGTACAAACTTTTTCACATCTTGCTGCAACTGTGGCCAATAATAATTCTCAGTAACCAAACCAAAGGTTTTATCACGACCAAAATGTCCAGCCAATCCTCCGCTATGCTTATCCTTGATGAGATTCTCCCTCATAGAACTTCATGGAATGCACAACTGACTCTCTCTGAATAGCATATCATCCTGGATGATGAAATCCAATCATTTCATCCTGTCTAGAGTAACAGGTTTTGTACAAGCTTTTCAAGCTTCACCAAAATCAGGATCCTTTGGATACAAATTCTTGAGTTCATTGAACCCAACCACTTCAATCTGTATTTTTGTCAGCAATAGTTACCTTCTGCTAAGAGCATCTGCAACCCTATTAGACTTTCCACTCTTGTGTTTCAAAACAAATGTATAACTCTGCAAAAACTCAACCCATTTCAAATGCATCTGATTCAACTTTCCTTGACTATTCAAATATTGCAAAGCTTGATGATCAGTATACAAAACAAACTCCTTAGGAAGTAGATAATGTCTCCACTTCTTTAATGCCTGAACTATAGCATAAAATTCCTGATCATAAACAGAATATTTCCTCTTGGCATCATTTAACTTCTCACTGAAATAAGCAACAGGTTTACCTTCTTGGCTCATAACAGCTCCTATTGCAGTACCACTAGCATCACAATCTACTTGAAACACCTTATTAAAATCTAGAAGTGCTAAAACAGGTTCTTCTGTAACTTTTTGTTTCAACAATTGAAAACTCTTTTCTACCCCATTTGTCCACTTAAACTATTTTCTATCCCCTCTCATTGTTTCAATCAAGGGTCCACAAATACTACTAAAATTCATGATAAACTTTCTGTAAAAGCTAGCTAGACCATGAAAAGATCTTACCTTAGTAGCACTCTTTGGAGTAGGCCATTCAAGGATAGCTTGTACCTTCTTTGGGTCCATTTTTAGACCTTCTCTTGAAACTACAAACTCCAAATACACTAACTCCTTCTTCACAAAACTGCACTTCTTCAAATTAATCAACAATTTCTCTTCTCTCAACTTCTTAAATACCATACAAATATGCATCATATGCTCATCCAACATCTTAGTAAAGATCAAAATATCATCTAGGTAAACAATGACAAACTTACCCAGAAATTCTTTCAGAACCTCATTCATGAGCCGCATGAATGTGCTCGGCGCATTGGTTAGCCCAAAATGCATGACTAACCACTCATATAGTCCTTCCTTTGTCTTGAAGGCAGTCTTTCATTCATTTCCTTCTCTAATCCGAATTTGATGATATCCACTCTTCAGATCTATCTTTGAGAAATACACAGCTCCACTCAAACAGTCTATAATATCATCCATTCGTGGCAATGGAAACCTATACTTGATTGTGATCTTGTTTATTGCCCTAGAATCTGTACACATCCTCCATTCTCCATTCTTCTTTGGTGCTAATACCACTGGTACAGCACAGGGACTCAGACTCTCATGGATCAATCCTTTCTGTAACAGTTCATGTACTTGTCTGTTCAACTCCTCACTTTCTGCAGGTGTCATTCTATGTGCTGCCTTATTCGGCAAACTCGCTCATAGAATCAAGTCCATCTGATGACTGATCTTCCTGACTGGTGGTAATCCATCAGGCACATTATCGGATACAATATCCTGAAACTCATTCAACAAATCTGCAACTTCTACAGGAACATCTTCTACTTCCTCTTTACCAGCTTTTGGAATTAAAGCAAAACATACATGCTCATGCCTCATACCATCTAGAAAATTTTTTTCATCAACAAAAGTTATCCTTGCATTACCACATACCTTTTCTTCAGTCTCCTTCAATGGTTTTAGCTTATATCGCACTCCATCCTTTGTCAGGGAATAGGTATTCGCACGACCATCATGTACAGCACATCTGTCAAACTATCATGGTCTACCCAATAGCATATGACATGCATCCATGGATATGATATCACACAATACCTCATCTTGGTATCCGCCAATCTTGAACTTCACTAGGCATTGTTCATTGACCATGACCTTGTGGTCATCCTGTACCCAGGCAATCTGATATGGATGTGGGTGTTTCTGTCTCTTGAGGTTCAACTTTGTCACCATCTCTTCTGACACCAAATTGTCAGTGTTTCCACTATCAATAATCACATCACAACATTTACCTTCACACTTGCACCTGGTGCGAAACAGGTTCCTCCTTTGCTCAGGTTCATTCTCACCACTTAACAGGACTCTTCTGTTAATCAATGTTTCTCCTCTTTCCGCATCTTCAGAATTTGATGATCTGGCATCTTTATCTACATGTGCAACTCTGGTCTGGCCTTCATTTTTCATGTCTGTTCTTCCTTGGCATTGAGGACATTCAAATGCCCTATGACCTTCTTCTCCACAGTGAAAACATGTTCCACGGAAGCCACCTCTTCCTGATCCTTGTCCTCTTCCTCTTCCTCTCTGATCTCTATTATTCTGATACTAGAAGCGATTGGAATTATTTCCTCACTGATTTTGACTGCTACTGGCCTCATCCTTCTTTTTCGGATTTTCATTTCGGCCACCATATGATTGTCCACCACGACCTCTTCCATTTTGTCTGCTCTCGAACTTCTTGTTCAGCTTTTCCTCTACTTTTAGGGCAAATTGGTATGCCTCCTCAATACTGTTCATTCAAACCAGATTCAACTCCTCCTGAATGCTTGGCCTTAACCCATTAAGGTATCGGGCAACTTTCTCCTTATCAGCTTCGGCATGGCCTGTCCTGATGAGGAGTCGATAGAACTCCTTTGTATACTCCTGAACAGATTTTCCTGCTTGCTTCAAACTTTGCATTTTCTTCAGTAGGTCAAGCTCATAATCAACAGGAATGAACTGTCGCTTCAATTTTTCCACCATCCGATCCCATCTTGTGATTTTATTTTTCCCTCTTCTATTTCACTCCAATTGAATTTCTTGCCACCAGATCTTCGCATGACCTTTCAGTCTGGCCTTCGCAAATTTGAACCTATCAGGATCCTCAACATCTTCATACTCAAAATACTCCTCACATTCATTGATCTAGTCGATCAATTCTTCTGTGTTAAGATTTCCAAAAAATGTAGGAACTTCAATCTTAGGTCTTTTCTCAATCTTGGAAATCGCCCGAAAAAGTATTTTTTCCTCCTGGTTCACAATTTCAGCTTCTCCTTCTTGATATTCTTCTTCGGCTTCATCCTCGCTCTCATCTCTGACATTAAGATTCATTCTTCTACGAATCTCTTCTTGCAATGCTCGCACTTGTCTCTGCAGCTCTCTAACCTCAGGTGTTACAATACCAGCTCTTCCGCCACGTTCCTTTTGTGGAGGTATTTTCGCGATGCGCGTTGAAACCCTAGCCACAGTCCTGGTGCAAACTACCTCACAGTCAGTGATCTGTTTACACACTCAAGAACTCCTACTCTGATACCACTTGATGAAGGGTGCTCCCCTCAATACCACAAACACATAATAGAAAAAGAGAAACAACAACAATAATATGCAAGAACAGAAAAAATTGGCTTCTTATTATCTCCACAAATGTGGAATTACAAACTTTCAGAATTACAATATGCAAAGCCACATGGGCATTCCCTTACAATATTCTGTAGGACAAAGCCTCGAACTATTACCCAGAACTATTCTGAACTGCCTAAGACAATAATACAGCTTTCATTATATAGGCAATTATCCACCGCTTGGGAAGGTTCCAGAATTTTAGCCAATAAGACCGACCAAACTTAGAATTATTTTATTTTATATTTTATTACATCATAGTCGGCTCAAGATAACCTTTGAAACCCGAACAGAAATTTTGAAGAAAATTATTTTTTGCCATTTCAGGTGGCCCAACTTTCGAAGACCATAAGTCATCACCAGTTGACCCGATCAGCTATTATAGCCTCATTTCAAAAACGCCAAGAAGCGCTCTACAGGCTTGACCCTCGCAAGTGCTCGCCACCCAAATTTTTGACCTCATCCGGGCTTCTAAAGCCTTCAAAACTGAGTTCAAAGTTTCTGTACCCTGCTGCCAATACCGAAAATCTTCAATATCTTCCAATATACACTTGATCTGGCAATGAAACTTTACTGGCAGATTTACATGACCAAAATGAACCTCCAAAAAAAAAATCAGATCATTCTGAGCACATGCAAAAATTACCAAAAATAGTAACTTTCCATAAATAGTAGCTCTGTATTAAAATATCTTTTATTGAATATAAAAATATAAATATTTTTGGGTGATGCAAGATTGCTCTTACACCAGGATGCTCCTGCATCACATATATATATATATATATATATGTATATATATATAGACACACACACACACACACACACACACACACACATATATATATATATATATATATGTATGTATGTACATATACACACACACACACACACACATATATATATATATATATATATATATATATATATATATGTGTGTGTGTGTGTGTGTGTGTGTGTGTGTGTGTGTGTGTGTGTACATATATACATATATATATATGTGTGTGTGTGTGTGTATGTACATATATATATGTATATATGTATATATATATGTGTATATATATATATATGTATATATGTATATATATATGTATATATATATGTGTGTGTGTGTATATATATATATATACACACACATATATACACACATATATGTACACAAATATACACATACACAGATACAAATACATATATACATATATACACACATATAAACATACACACACACACATACATATTACTTCAAAGGTAAAAATGATATTGGGTGGCTCAAGCCAACCCCTAGGCCCCAGCATAGCATGAAATTGAATAATTGATAAGATTAAATTAACTTGAAAAAATAAGGAGATATTTTAGATAGGTTAGGCTTATTTTTAAAAGGATTTTTATGTTATTCTTGGTGGTTTTTGGAGATTTTTGTTTTAAATAGGGGATATGGTTATTTTATAATATCATATGGTTTTACACTATATTTGGGAAATTATTTGTATAAAAAGGGAGCAAAGTGGGGAGATAAGTTAGTGGTGATTCAAGAGGGAAAGAAACTGTGAGCGAATTTGAGAATTGGAATTAGGACTTTGATAGTGAATTATCATCCTCAAGTGCATTTGGAGCTTGAAGTCAAGTTTGTTGTAGGTGTAAAGGAGGATTTTCTTTTGTAATTCATGATCATCTAAGGATACATAATAAGTCTTTTTAACCATTGAGGTGCTTTGTAACAATTTTCTGGAGTTGGATCAAAGATCAATCACTCTATTAGAGGGACTGGGAGACAATCAATTGGCGAACTCTATTATCAACTTATGTTTTGTCTTCTTGCATATTTCTCTCTTTTGTTCAATTTATTGCTACTTGGTTATTATGTTTATATAAACATTTCAATTCTATTTTAAAGACCTTCATGTAATTGTTGTAAAGAGTTATTATTCATGTGCAACAGTCCTAGATCCTAACATCAAATTGTGAAATTATACAGTTGAGTCCTGATAGTAGTATCACAATATTTTATCTATAAATTAGAAATCAAAGATTTTTTTCTAGATAAGATGGAATGTTGTGGACTGATAAATAGATAATTCTAAAATTTTGGGTATTAATTATTTGTTTTAATTCAAATGGTAAGCCCTACATTAGAATATTAATTTTATAGGTACTAAGTAATTGGCAGTTGGAATTTCTAATATAAATATTTATTACATATTATTTAAAATAAATTAAGTTTTTAAAAAATTTATATTAAGCTGTAAATATATTTAATTTGTGAAGAACTACAAGTTGTATATAATTTATTTAATAGTAAGTATCAGTGGTTTGACAATTTTTTTTATGTATTTGTATAAATTATTAGTAGTCAATTTGTACAAACTCAAATTATATAAAATTTATTATAGTTTTATCATATTTTCATAAGTAAATTTTATTTTTATTTATGCTTTTCATATTTTATTTTATTTTCAAAGTTCAACTTTGGCTAAGACCCAAGGACTAAGGAGTATCTATTCCCTCTGGGGCACGATCCCAACCTCATCCCTTGTTGAAGCCTTTGTAGTCAACAAGATTTGATTCTTGGTGGGCTCATTGAGAACCAAACAACTTCATGAACAGACCAAGGGCCTATTGACAATACTTTTCATATTGACTAATAGATTATACATAAATTGTATATAATACATATAAATTAAATTTTAAACAATTGGATAAATGATATTTGTTAATATAAAAAATAATATATATTAATATTTTAATATTTAAACAATAATGTAAATATATTCTCTTAATTAATGAAATTATAATTAATACCCTCTTATAAAACATGTTCAACTACTCCACTATTGATAACAATAAAAAATTATCACCAATACGATTTTTATATAATTTCTAATATCCAATCCACTACTAATGTGCTTTTTTTAAGAAATAAATTTAATCCCACTGACCTTGAATGAGAATTTTCAATCGCCTTTTACAAGAATGGCCCCGGACTTCTATATGGTAATGGTCGGAAACAGAGAGAAAAACAAATACTTCTCTGTCATGCTCCACTATATTTACGTGTTTGACCAAACCATTCTATCGAATGATTATTTTTCTTATGTAGACGAATTTGATAATATCTCTATCTAACATGTTTCTTATGTAGTGATAAGGAATTTCTATGTGTTTGGAGCAATTGTTAAATGCTAGATTTATTGAAAGTTTAATGAAACTTTGATTGTCACAATGAATTACTATAGGTTTTAGAGGCTTGCCAAACAATCCAAATAATAACTTCCTTAACCATACTGCTTCTCGAGCTCCCATAGAGGTGGCCATATATTTTGCTTCAGTAGAACTTTGAGCAATTGCTATTTGTTTTTTGCTGAACTAGGAAATCATAGCAGATCCAAGACTAAAACAACATCCTGTAGTGCTTTTATGATCGATTGAACTTCTAGCCCAGTCAGAATCAATGAAACCTTGAAGTTGTATCTCAACATTCTCATATTTTAATCTCATTTCAATTATACCATATAAGTATCTTAGAATATGTTTAGTAGCTATTAAGTGAATCTTCTTAGGTTCACACATGAAATGACTTAATATGTTTGTACCATAATGGATATTAGGACAAGTGTTTACCAAGAACATAAGTGATCTAATTAACTGTCTGTAATATGTAGGATCTATAGGTTCTGAATTCGGTGCTTCATCTTTAAGCTTATGAAGATTTGTTTCCATTGGAGTGGTTAAAAGTTTACACTCCATAATGCCAAATCTGGTTAAAATGTCCATAGTGTACTTCCTTTAATTTAAGAAAATATGATTTTCTTTTTGTAATAGTTCTAAGCCTAAGAAGTAGTGTAACAACCCTAGATCCTTCATGTCAAAATCATTTGTAAGATCTTGTTTGCATTTAGCAATAAGATGATCTTCCCCTATTATTAATAAATCATCAACATAAAAAACTATAATTACTTTTTCACCTTTGGATATTTTAAAGTATATATTAGGGTCATCTTCATTTTTGGAGTACCCTAGCTTAGAGAGATAACCGTCTATGCATTCATACCAAGCCTTGGGAGCTTGCTTAAGACCGTAAAGTGCTTTCTTCAATTTGCAAACTGATGAAGGGTGCTCCCCTTAATACCACAAACACATAACATAAATAGAGAAACAACAACAATATGCAAGAACAGAAAATTGGCTTCTTATTATCTCCACAAATGTGGAATTACAAACTTTCAGAATCACAATATGCAAAGCCACATGGGCATTCCCTCACAATATTTTATAGGACAAAGCCTCGAACTATTACCCAGATCTACTACCCAGAACTATTCTGAACTGCCTAAGATAATAATACAACCTTCCTTATATAGACAATTTTTTTCACTGCCTGGGAAAGTTTCAGAATTTTAGCCAATAAGGCTGACCAAACTTAGAATTATTTTATTTTACATTTTATTACATCATAGTCAGCTCAAGATAACCTTTGAAACCCAAACAGAAATTTTAAAAAAAATTATTTTTCGCCATTTCGGGTGGCCCAACTTTCAAAGACCATAAGTCATCACCAGTTGACCCGATCGGCTATTATAACCCCATTTCAGAAATGCCACGAAGCACTCTACAAGCCTGACCCACGCAAGTGCCCGTCGCCCAAATTTTTGACCTCATCTGGGGCCTCTAAAGCCTTCAAAACTGAGTCCAAAGTTTCTGTCCCCTGCTGCCAATATAGAAAATCTTCAATATCTTCCAACATACACTTGATTTGGAAATGAAACTTTACTGGCAGACTTATATGACCAAAATGAACCTTTAAGAAAGAAATTAGATCATTCTGAGCACAGATGAAAATTACCAAAAATAGTAACTTTCCATAAATAGCAGCTCTGCACAAGATAGCCCTTATTGAATTCAAAAATAGAAATATTTTTGGGTGATGCAAGATTGCTCTTACACCCAGGATGCTCCTGCATTAGACACCCAGGGTAATTTGAGAAGTGACCCTGTCACGACTCAGGTGTGGAGAGGAAAACCAAGACGGCTAACCTCCTCCTTTGTCAGCCATGATGAATCTTCAACAGGTTATCCTTTCCACTTGACCAGATATTCTTCATATGTCATGTTCCTTGTGCTTCTGCCAACATGACTGTCCAGTACATCTTTGATCTCCTTAGTGTCTGAACTAGTTGCTGGAATACTCCATTGTGCTGCTGCAACCTCATCTTCAACACCTCCTTCGTGATACTCTGTCAAATCTGAAATGTTAAACACTGGTGAAATATTCAGCTCACTAGGCAATTCTACCTCATATGCATTTCTTGAATCATGCTTCTTCAGTATCTTACATGGCCCAAACTTCTTCATTTTCAGCTTGTTATATGTACCAACTAGAAACTGCTCCTTTCGCAAATGAACCATGACTTCATTACCAACCTGAAATTTTTTATACCTCCTTTTCTCATCTACCTTAGCCTTATTCTGTGCATTCATCTTGTTAATATGCTTCCTCACCTCCTCATGGATGTTCTTCAAGTGTTCTGCAAAATCTTCAGTGTCAGCACTACTTATTTCTCCTTTATCTATCTTTCTTAATTTAGATGCATTTCTTGGACTACTTCCATATACAATCTAGAATGGTGATTTACTAGTGCTCCTATTGATAGAATTATTTTATGGCAATTCTGCCTGTGGTAAAATCAAATCTCATCCTGTTGGCTTATCTCCAACCAAGCATCTATACAGATTTCCCAAACTTCTATTCACCACCTCTATCTATCCATCAGTCTGTGGATGATGTGATGAGCTGAACTTCAAATCTGTCTTCAAATTCTTCCAAAGTGTCCGCCAAAAATATCCAACAAACTTAGTATCTCGATCTGAAACTATGGTCTTTGGCAAGCCATGTAGTCTCACCACTTCTCTGAAAAATAATTCTGCTACATGAATAGCATCATTAGTTTTATTGCAAGGAATGAAATGTGCCATCTTTGAAAATCTGTCAACCACCACAAAAACTGAATCATGTCCCCGCTGTGTCCTCGGTAAACTAAGAACAAAGTCCATATTGATATCCTCCCAAAGTTTTTCTGGTACAGATAATGGTTGATACAACCCTGTATTCTGCTTCACTCCTTTCGCCATCTGACATACTCTGCAACTCTGTACAAAATTCTTGACATCTTATTGCAATTGTGGCCAATAATAATTTTCACTAACCAAAGTAAGGGTTTTATCACGACCAAAATATGCAGCCAATCCTCCGCTATGCTTCTCCTTGATGAGATTCTCCCTCATAGAGCTTCGTGGAATGCACAACTGACTCCCTCTGAATAGCATATCATCTTGGATGATAAAATCCAACCATTTCATCCTGTCTAGAGTAATAGGTTCTGTACAAGCTTTCCAAGCTTCACCAAAATCAGGATCCTCTAGATATAAATTGTTGAGTTCCTTGAACCCAACCACCTCAATCTGCATCTCTGTCAGCAATAGTTGCCTTTTTCTAAGAGTATCTGCAACTTTATTAGACTTTCCACTTCTGTGTTTCAAAACAAATGTATAACTCTGCAAAAACTCAACCCATTTCAAATGCCTCTGATTCAACTTTCCTTGACTATTCAAATATTGCAAAGCTTGATGATTAGTATACAAAACAAACTTCTTAGGAAGTAGATAATGTCTCCACTTATTTAATGCCTGAACTATAGCATAAAATTTCTGATCATAAACTGAATACTTCCTCTTGGCATCATTTAACTTCTCACTGAAATAAGCAATAGGTTTACCTTCTTGACTCATAACAGCTCCTATTGCAGTACCACTAGCATCACAATCTACTTGAAACACCTTATTAAAATTTGGAAGTGCTAAAATAAGTTATTCTGTAACTTTTTGTTTCAACAATTGAAAACTCTTTTCTGCCCCTTTAGTCCATTTAAACTCTTTTTTATCCCCTCTCATTGTCTCAGTCAAGGGACCACAAATACTGCTAAAATTTCTGATAAACTTTCTGTAAAAGCCAGCTAGACCATGAAAAGATCTTACCTCAGTAGCACTCCTTGGAGTAGGCCATTCAAGGATAGCCTGTACCTTCTCTGGGTCTATTTTTAGACCTTCTACTGAGACTACAAATTTTAAATACACTAACTCTTTTTTCACAAAATTGTACTTCTTCAAATTAATCAACAATTTTTCATCTCTCTACTTCTCAAACACCATACGAGTATGCATCATATGTTCCTCCAATGTCTTGCTAAAAATCAAAATATCATCTAGGTAAACAATGACAAACTTACCCAAAAATTCTTTCAGAACCTCGTTCATGAGCCGCATGAAAGTGCTCGGTGCATTGGTTAGCCCAAAAGGTATGACTAACCACTCATATAGTCCTTCCTTTGTCTTGAAGGCAATCTTCCATTCATCTCCTTCTCTGATCTGAATTTGATGATATCCACTCTTCAGATCTATCTTTAAGAAATACACAGCTCCACTGAAATAGTCCATAATATCATCTATTCGTGGCAATGGAAACTTGTACTTGATTGTCTTGAAGGCAGTCTTCCATTCATCTCCTTCTCTGATCAGAATCTGATGATATCTACTCTTCAGATCTATCTTTGAGAAATACACAGCTCCACTCAAACAGTCCATAATATCATCCATTCATGGCAATGGAAACCTGTACTTGATTGTGATCTTATTTATTGCCCTAGAATCTGTACACATCCTCCACTCTCCATTCTTCTTTGGAGCTAATACTGCTGGTACAACATAGGGACTCAGACTCTCACGGATCAATCCTTTCTATAACAGTTCATGTACTTATCTGTTCAACTCCTCACTTTCTGCAAGTGTCATTCTATGTGCTGCCTTATTCAGAAAACTCACTCCTGAGATCAAGTCCATCTAATGACTGATCTTTCTGACTGGTGGTAATCCATCAGGCACGTTATCAGATACAATATCCTGAAACTCATTCAACTAATCTGCAACTTCTACAGGAACATCTTCTACTTCCTCTTTACCAGCTTTTGGAATTAAAAAAAAATATACATGCTCATGCCTCATACCATCTAGGAAATTTCTTCCATCAACAAAAGTTATCCTTGCATTACCACATACTTTTTCTTCAGTCTCCTTCAATGGTTTTAGCTTATGTCGCACTCCATCCTTTGTCAGGGAATAGGTATTCGCATGACCATCATGTACAGCACATCTGTCAAACTGCCATGGTCTACCCAACAACATATGACATGCATCCATAGATATGATATCACACAATACCTCATCTTGGTATCCACAAATTTTGAACTTCACTAGCCATTGTTCATTGACCATGACCTTGTGGTCCTCCTGTACCCAGGCAATCCGATATGGATGTGGGTGTTTCTGTCTCTTGAGGTTCAACTTTGTCACCATCTCTTCTGACACCAAATTGTCAGTGCTTCCACTATCAATGATCACATTACAACATTTACCTTCACACTTGCACCTGGTGCGAAATAGGCTCCTCTTTTGCTCAGGTTCATTCTCACCACTCAACAGGACTCTTCTGTTAATCAACGTTTCTCCTCTTTCAACATCTTTAGAATTTGATGATCTGGCATCTTCATTTACATGTGCAACTCTGGCCTGACCTTCATTTCTCCTGTCTATTCTGCCTTGGCGCTGAGGACATTCGAATGCCCTATGACCTTCTTCTCCACAGTGAAAACATGTTTCACGGAAGCCTCCTCTTCCAGATCCTTGTCCTCTTTCTCTTCCTCTCTGATCTTTATTACTCTGATCCTGAAAATGATTGAAATTATTTTCTATCTGATTTTGACAGCTACTAGCCTCATTCTTCTTTTTCGGATCTTCATTTTGGCCACCATATGACCATCCGCCAGATCTTCCACCACGACCTCTTCCATGTTGTCTGCTCTCAAACTTCTTATTCAGCTTTTCCTCTACTTTTAAGGCAAACTGGTATGCCTCCTCAATACTGTTCATTCCAACCAGATTCAACTCCTCTTGAATGCTTGGCCTTAACCCATTAAGGTATCGGGCAACTTTCTCCTTATCAGCTTCTGCATGGCCTGTTCTGATGAGCAGTCGATAGAACTCCTCTGTATACTCCTGAACAGATCTTCCTGCTTGCTTCAAACTTTGCATTTTCTTTACTAGGTCGAGCTCATAATCAATAGGAATGAACTATCACTTCAATTTATCCACCATCCAATCCCATCTTGTGATTTTATCTTTCCCTCTTCTATTTCGCTCCAATTGAATTTCTTGCCACCAGATCTTCGCATGACCTTTCAGTCTGGCCTTCGCAAATTTGACCCTATCAGGATCCTCAACATCTTCGTACTCAAAATACTCCTCACATTCATTGATCCAGTCAATCAATTCCTCTGGGTAAAGATTTGCAAAAAATGTAGGAACCTCAATCTTAGGTCTTTTCCCAATCTTGGAAATCGCTCGAAAAAGTCTTTCTTCCTCCTGGTTCACAATTTTAGCTTCTCCTTCTTGATATTCTTCTTCGGCTTCATCCTTGCTTTCATCTCTGATATTAAGATTCATTCCTCTATGAATCTCTTCTTGCAATGCTCACACTTGTCTCTGCAGCTATCTAACCTCAGGTGTTACAACACCAGCTCTTCTGCCACGTTCCCTTCGTGGAGGTATTTTCGCGATGCACGCTGAAACCCTAGCCACGGTCTTGGTGCAAACTACCTCATAGTCGATGATCTGTTTACACACTCAAGAACTCCTGCTCTGATACCACTTGATGAAGGGTGCTCTCCTTAATACAACAAACACATAACATAAATAGAGAAACAACAACAATATGCAAGAACATAAAATTGGCTTCTTATTATCTCCACAAATGTGGAATTGCAAACTTTCAGAATTACAATATGCAAAGCCACATGGGCATTCCCTTTACAATATTCTATAGGACAAAGCCTCAAATAATTACCCAGATCTACTACCCAGAACTATTCTGAACTGCCTAAGACAATAATACAACCTTCCTTATGTAGACAATTTTTTTCACCGCCTAGGAAGGTTCCAGAATTTTAGCCAATAAGGCCGACCAAACTTAGAATTATTTTATTTTACATTTTATTATATCATAGTCGGCTTAAGATAACCTTTGAAACCCGAACAGAAATTTTGAAGAAAATTAGTTTCTGCTATTTCGGGTGGCCCAAATTCCGAAGACCATATGTCATCACCAGTTGACCCGATCGGCTATTAAAACCCCATTTCAGAAATGCCACGAAGCGCTCTACAGGCTTGACCAACGTAAGCTCCCGTCACTCAAATTTTTGACCTCATCCGGGGCTTCTAAAGCTTTCAAAACTGAGTCCAAAGTTTCTGTACCCTGCTGCCAAAATTGAAAATCTTCAATATCTTCCAACATACACTTGATCTGGAAATGAAACTTTACTGGCAGACTTATATGACCAAAATGAACCTCCAAGAAAGAAATTAGATCATTCTGAGCACAGATGAAAATTACCAAAAATAGTAACTTTCCATAAATAGCAGCTCTGCACAAGATAGCCCTTATTGAATTCAAAAATAGAAATATTTTTGGGTGATGCAAGATTGCTCTTACACCCAGGATGCTCCTGCATCAGACACCTAGGGTAATTTTAGAAGTGACCCTGTCACAACTCAAGTGTGCAGAGGAAAACCAAGACGGCTAACCTCCTCCTTTGTCAGCCATGATAAATCTTCAAAAGGTCATCATTTCCACTTGACCAAATATTCTTCATATGTCATGTTCCTTGTGCTTCTGCCAACACGAGTCTCCAGTATATCTTCGATCTCCTTAGTGTCTGAACTAGTTGTTGGAATACTCTACTGTGCTGCTGCAACCTCATCTTCAACACCTCCTTCATGATACTCTATCAAATCTAAAATGTTAAACACTGGTGAAATATTCAGCTCACTAGGCAATTCTACCTCATATGCATTTCCTGAATCATGTTTCTTCAGTATCTTACATGGCCCAAACTTCTTCATTTTCAGCTTGTTATATGTACCAACTGGAAACCACTCCTTCAGCAAATGAACCACGACTTCATCACGAACCTAAAATTCATTATACCTCCTTTTCTCATTTTCCTTAGCCTTATACTGCGCATTCATCTTGGTAATATGTTTCCTCACCTCCTCATGGATGTTCTTTAAGTGTTCTACAAAATCCTCAGCTTCAGCACTACTTATTTCTCCTTTATCTATCTTTCTCAATTCAGATGCATTTCTTGGACTACTTCCATATACAATCTGGAATGATGATTTACCAGTGCTTCTATTGACAGAATTATTGTATGCAAATTCTGCCTGTGGTAAAATCAAATCTCATCCTGTTGGCTTATCTCCAACCAAGCATCTCAGCAGATTTCACAAACTTCTATTCACCACCTCTGTCTGTCCATCAGTCTGTGGATGATGTGATGAGCTGAACTTAAAATTTGTCTTCAACTTCTTCCACAATGTCCGCCAAAAATATCCAACAAACTTAGTATCTCGATCTGAAACTATGGTCTTTGGCAAGCCATGTAGTCTCACCACTTCTCTGAAAAATAATTCTGCTACATGAACAGCATCATTAGTCTTCTTGCAGGGAATGAAATGTGCCATCTTCGAAAATCTATTAACCACCACAAAAATTGAATCATGTCCCCACTGTATCCTCAGTAAACCAAGAACAAAGTCCATACTGATATCCTCACAAGGCTTCTCTGGTACAGGTAATGGCTGATACAACCCTGTATTCTGCTTCACTCCTTTCGCCATCTGACATACTCTGCAACTCTGTACAAAATTCTTGACATCTTATTGCAATTGTGGCCAATAATAATTTTTACTAACCAAAGCAAGGGTTTTATCACGACCAAAATGTCCTGCCAATCCTCCGCTATGCTTCTCCTTGATGAGATTCTCCCTCATAGAGCTTCGTGGAATGCACAACTGACTCCCTCTGAATAGCATATCATCTTGGATGATAAAATCTAGCTATTTCATCCTGTCTAGAGTAATAGGTTATGTACAAGCTTCCCAAGCTTCACCAAAATCAAGATCCTCTGGGTATAAATTTTTGAGTTCGTTGAACCCAACCACCTCAATCTGCATCTCTGTCAGCAATAGGTTCCTTCTGCTAAGAGCATCTGCAACCCTATTAGACTTTCCACTCCTGTGTTTCAAAATAAATGTATAACTCTGCAAAAACTCAACCCATTTCAAATGCCTCTGATTCAACTTTCCTTGACTATTCAAATATTGCAAAGCTTGATGATCAGTATACAAAACAAACTCCTTAGGAATTAGATAATGTCTCCACTTTTTTAATGCCTGAATTATAGCATAAAATTCCTAATCATAAACAGAATATTTTCTCTTGGCATCATTTAACTTCTCACTGAAATAAGCAATAGGTTTACCTTCTTGGCTCATAACAGCTCCTATTACAGTACCACTAGCATCACAATCTACTTGAAACACCTTATTAAAATCTGAAAGTGCTAAAACAAGTTGTTCTGTAACTTTTTGTTTCAACAATTGAAAACTCTTTTCTGCCTCTTTAGTCGACTTAAACTCTTTTCTATCCCCTCTCATTGTCTCAGTCTAGGGACCGCAAATACTGCTAAAATTTTTGATAAACTTTCTGTAAAAGCTAGCTAGACCTTGAAAAGATCTTACCTCAGCAGCACTCCTTGGAGTAGGCCATTCAATGATAGCCTGTACCTTCTCTGGGTCTATTTTTAGACCTTCTGCTGAGACTACAAATCCTAAATACACTAACTGTTTCTTCACAAAACTGCACTTCTTCAAATTAATCAACAATTTCTCATCTCTCAACTTCTCAAACACCATACGAATATGCATCATATGTTCTTGCAATATCTTGCTAAAAATCAAAATATCATCTAGGTAAACAATGACAAACTTACCCAAAAATTCTTTCAGAACCTCGTTCATGAGCCGCATGAAAGTGCTCGGTGCATTGGTTAGCGCAAAAGGTATGACTAACCACTCATATAGTCCTTCCTTTGTCTTGAAGGCAATCTTCCATTCATCTCCTTCTCTGATCTGAATTTGATGATATCCACTCTTCAGATCTATCTTTAAGAAATACACAGCTCCACTGAAATAGTCCATAATATCATCTATTCGTGGCAATGGAAACTTGTACTTGATTGTGATATTTTTTATTGCCCTAGAATCTGTACACATCCTCCACTCTCCATTCTTGTTTGGTGCTAATACCGCTGGTATAGCACAGGGACTCAGACTCTCACAGATCAATCCTTTCTGTAACAGTTCATGTACTTGTCTGTTCAACTCCTCACTTTCTGTAGGTGTCATTCTGTGTGCTGCTTTATTCAAAAAACTCGCTCCTAGGATCAAGTCCATCTGATGCCTGATCTTTCTGACTGGTGGTAATCCATCAGGCACATTATCAGATACAATATCCTGAAACTCATTCAACTAATCTGCAACTTCTACAGGAACATCTTCTACTTCCTCTTTACCAGCTTTTGGAATTAAAAAAAAACATACATGCTCATGCGTCATACCATCTAGGAAATATCTTCCATCAACAAAAGTTATCCTTGCATTACCACATACCTTTTCTTCACTCTCTTTCAATGGTTTTAGCTTATGTCGCACTCTATCCTTTGTCAGGGAATAGGTATTCGCACGACCATCATGTACAGCACATCTGTCAAACTGCCATGGTCTACCCAACAACATATGACATGCATCCATAGATATCATATCACACAATACCTCATCTTGGTATCCCCCAATCTTGAACTTCACCAGGCATTGTTCATTGACCATGACATTGTGGTCATCTTGTACCCAAGCAATCTGATATGGAAGTGGGTGTTTCTGTCTCTTGAGGTTCAACTTTGTCACCATCTCTTCTGACACCAAATTGTCAGTGCTTCCACTATCAATGATCACATCAAAACATTTACCTTCACACTTGCACCTGGTGCGAAACAGGCTCCTCTTTTGCTCAGGTTCATTCTCACCACTCAACAGGACTCTTCTGTTAATCAACATTTCTCCTCTTTCAGCATCTTCAGAATTTGATGATCTCGCATCTTCATCTACATGTGCAACTCTGGCCTGGCTTTTATTTCTCCTGTTTGTTCTGCCTTGGTGCTGAGGACATTCAAATACCCTATGACCTTCTTCTCCACAGGGAAAACATGTTCCACGGAAGCCTCCTCTTCCAGTTCCTTGTCCTCTTTTTCTTCCTCTCTAATCTCTATTACTCTGATCTTGAAAATGATTGAAATTATTTTCTCTCTGATTCTGACTGCTACTGGCCTCATCCTTCTTTTTCGGATCTCCATTTCGGCCACCATATGACCGTCCGCCAGATCTTCCACTACGATCGCTTCCATTTTGTCTGCTCTCAAACTTCTTGTTCAGCTTTTCCTCTACTTTTAGGGCAAACTGGTATGCCTCCTCAATACTCTTCATTCGAACCAGATTCAACTCCTCCTGAATGCTTGGCCTTAACCCATTAAGGTATCGAGCAACTTTCTCCTTATCAGCTTCTGCATGGCCTGTTCTGATGAGGAGTCGATAGAACTCTTCTGTATACTCCTGAACAGTTCTTCCTGCTTGCTTCAAACTTTGCATTTTCTTTAGTAGGTCAAGCTCATAATCAACAAGAATGAACTATCACTTCAATTTATCTACCATCCGATCCCATCTTGTGATTTTATCTTTCCCTCTTCTATTTCGCTCCAATTGAATTTCTTGCCACTAGATCTTCGCATGACCTTTCAGTCTGGCCTTCGCAAATTTGACCCTATCAGGATCCTCAACATCTTCGTACTCAAAATACTCTTCACATTCATTGATCTAGTCGGTCAATTCTTCTGGGTTAAGATTTCTAAAAAATGTAGGAACCTCAATCTTAGGTCTTTTCCCAATCTTGGAAATCGCCCGAAAAAGTCTTTCTTCCTCATGGTTCACAGTTTAAGCTTCTCCTTCTTGATATTCTTCTTCGGCTTCATCCTCACTTTCATCTCTGACATTAAGATTCATTCCTCTTTGAATCTCTTCTTGCTCACACTTGTCTCTACAGCTCTCTAACCTCAGATGTTACATCACCAGCTCTTCCACCACGTTGCCTTCGTGGATGCATTTTCACGATGCGCACTGAAACCCTAGCCACGGTCCTGGTACAAACTGCCTCATAGTCAGTGATCTATTTACACACTTAAGAACTCCTGCTCTGATACCACTTGATGAAGGGTGCTCCCCTTAATACCACAAACACATAACATAAATAGAGAAACAACAACAATATGCAAGAACAAAAAATTGGCTTCTTATTATCTCCACAAATGTGGAATTACAAACTTTCAGAATTACAATATGCAAAGCCACATGGGCATTCCCTTACAATATTCTATAGGACAAAGCCTCGAACTGTTACCCAGATCTACTACCCAAAATTATTTTGAACTACCTAAGACAATAATACAGCCTTCTTTATATGGACAATTTTTTTTACAGCCTGGGAAGGTTCCAGAATTTTAGCCAATAAGGCTGACCAAACTTAGAATTATTTTATTTTACATTTTATTACATCATAGTCGGCTCAAGATAACCTTTGAAACCCGAACATAAATTTTGAAGAAAATTATTTTATGCCATTTCGGGTGGCCCAACTTCCGAAGACCATAAGTCATCAGCAGTTGACCCGATCGGCTATTATAACCCCATTTCAAAAATGCCACGAAGTGCTCTACAGGCTTGACCAACGCACGTGCCCGTCACCCAAATTTTTGACCTCATCTGGGGCCTCTAAAGCCTTCAAACCTGAGTCCAAAGTTTCTGTACCCTGCTGCCAATACGAAAAATTTTCAATATCTTTCAACATACACTTAATCTGGAAATGAAACTTTACCGGCAGACTTATATGACCAAAATGAACCTCCAAGAAAGAAATGAGATCATTCTGAGCACAGACAAAAATTACCAAAAATAGTAACTTTCCATAAATAGCAGCTCTGCACAAGATAGCCCTTATTGAATTCAAAAATAGAAATATTTTTGGGTGATGCAAGATTGCTCTTACACCCAAGATGCTCCTGCATCAGACACCCAGGGTAATTTGAGAAGTGACCCTGTCACGACTCAGGTGTGGAGAGGAAAACCAAGACGGCTAACCTCCTCCTTTGTCAGCCATGATGAATCTTCAACAGGTTATCCTTTCCACTTGACTAGATATTCTTTATATGTCATGTTCCTTGTGCTTTTGCCAACACGACAGTCTAGCATATCTTCTGATGAAGGGTGCTCCCCTTAATACCACAAACACATAACAGAAATAGAGAAACAACAACAATATGCAAGAACAGAAAATTGGCTTTTTATTATCTCCACAAATGTGGAATTACAAACTTTCAGAATTACAATATGCAAAGCCACATGGGCATTCCCTTACAATATTCTATAGGACAAAGCCTCGAACTATTACCCAGATCTACTACTCCAGAACTATTCTGAACTGCCTAAGAACAGCCTTCCTTATATAGGCAATTTTTCCACCGTCTGGGAAGGTTCCAGAATTTTAGCCACTAAGGCCGACCAAACTTAGAATTATTTTATTTTACATTTTATTACATCATAGTCGGCTCAAAATAACTTTTGAAACCCGAACAGAAATTTTGAAGAAAATTATTTTTCGCCATTTCAGGTGGCCCAACTTCCGAAGACCATAAGTCATCACCAGTTGACTCGCTCGGCTATTATAACCCCATTTCGGAATCACCACGAAGCACTCTACAGGCTTGACCCGCGCAAGCGCCCGTCACCCAAATTTTCAACCTCATCCGGGGCCTCTAAAGCCTTCAAAACTGAGTTCAAAGTTTCTGTACCCTGCTGCCAATACCAAAAATCTTCAATATCTTCCAATATACACTTGATCTAGCAATGAAATTTTACTGGCAGACTTATATGACCAAAATGAACCTCCAAGAAAGAAATCAGATCATTCTGAGCACATACGAAAATTACCAAAAATAGTAACTTTCCATAAATACCAGCTCTGCACAGGATAGCCCTTATTAAATTCAAAAATAGAAATATTTTTGGGTGATGCAAGATTGCTCTTACACCTAGGATGCTCCTGCATCAGACACCCAGGGTAATTTGAGAAGTGACCCTGTCACGACTCAGGTGTGCAGAGGAAAACCAAGACGGTTAACCTCTTCCTTTGTTAGCCATGATGAATTTTCAACAGGTCATCCTTTCCACTTGACCAAATATTCTTCATATGTCCTATTCCTTGTGCTTCTACCAACATGACTGTCCAGTATATCTTTGATCTTCTTAGTGTCTAAACTAGTTGCTGGAATACTCCACTGTGCTGCTGTAATCTCATCTTCAACACCTCCTTCATGATACTCTGTCAGATCTGAAATGTTAAACACTGGTGAAATATTTAGCTCACTAGGCAATTCTACCTCATATGCATTTCTTGAATCATGTTTCTTCAGTATCCTACATGGTCCAAACTTCTTCATTTTCAGCTTGTTATATGTACCAACTGGAAACCGCTCCTTCCGCAAATGAACCATGATGTCGTCACCAACTTGAAATTCTTTATACCTCATTTTCTCATCTACCTTAGCCTTATACTGTGCATTCATCTTGGTAATATGCTTCCTCACCTCTTCATGGATGTTCTTCAAGTGTTCTGCAAAATCCTCAACTTCAGCACTACTTATTTCTCCTTTATCTATCTTCCTCAATTCAGATGCATTTCTTGGACTACTTCCATATACAATCTGGAATGGTGATTTACCAGTGCTCCTATTGACAGAATTATTGTATGCAAATTCCGCTTGTGGTAAAATCAAATCCCATCCTGTTGGCTTATCTCCAACCAAACATCTCAGCAAATTTCCCAAACTCCTATTCACCACCTCTGTCTGTCCATCAGTCTGTGGATGATGTGATGAACTAAACTTCAAATCTGTCTTCAACTTCTTCCACAACGTACGCCAGAAATATCCAACAAACTTAGTGTCCCGATCTGAAACTATGGTCTTTGACAAACTATGAAGTCTCACTACTTCTCTGAAAAACAATTCTGCTACATGAACAACATCATTAGTCTTCTTGCAGGGAATGAAATGTGCCATCTTCAAAAATCTGTCAACCACCATAAAAATTGAATCATGTCCCCGCTGAGTCCTCGGTAAACCAAGAACAAAGTCCATGCTGATATCCTCCCAAGGCTTCTCTGGTATAGGTAATGGCTGATACAACCCTGTATTCTGCTTCACTCCTTTTGCCGTCTGACATATTCTGCAACTCTGTACAAACTTCTTCACATCTTGCTGCAACTGTGGCCAATAGTAATTCTCACTAACCAAAGAAAGGGTTTTGTCACGACCAAAATATCCAGCCAATCCTCCGCTATGCTTCTCCTTGATGAGATTCTCCCTCATAGAGCTTCATGGAATGCACTATTGACTCCCTTTGAATAGCATATCATCCTGGATGATGAAATCCAGCCATTTCGTCCTGTCTAGAGTAACAGGTTCTGTACAAGCTTTCCAAGCTTCACCAAAATCAGGATCCTCTAGATACAAATTCTTGAGTTCTTTGAACCCAACCACTTCAATCTGCATTTCTGTCAGCAATAGTTGCCTTCTGCTAAGAGCATCTGCAACCCTATTAGACTTTCCACTCCTGTGTTTCAAAAAAAATGTATAACTCTGCAAAAACTCAACCCATTTCAAATGCTTTTGATTCAATTTTCTTTGACTATTCAAATATTACAAAGCTTGATGATCAGTATACAAAAGAAACTCATTAAGAAGCAGATAATGTCTCCACTTCTTTAATTCCTGAACTATAGCATAAAATTCCTGATCATAAATAGAATATTTCCTCTTGGTGTCATTTAACTTCTCACTGAAATAAGCAACAGGTTTACCTTCTTGGCTCATAACAGCTCCTATTGCAGTACCACTAGCATCACAATCTACTTGAAACACCTTATTAAAATCTGGAAGTGCTAAAACAGGTTGTTCTGTAACTTTTTGTTTCAACAATTGGAAACTCTTTTCTGCCCCATTAGTCCACTTAAACTCTTTTCTATCCCCTCTCATTGTTTCAGTCAAGGGTCCACAAATACTGCTAAAATTTTTGATAAACTTTCTATAAAAGCTAGCTAGATCATGAAAAGATCTTACCTCAGTAGCACTCCTTGGCGTAGGCCATTCAAGGATAGCCTGTACCTTCTCTGGGTCCATTTTTAGACCTTCTCCTGAAACTACAAACCCCAAATACACCAACTCTTTCTTCACAAAATTGCACTTCTTCAAATTAATCACCAATTTTTCTTCTCTCAACTTCTCAAATACCATACGAATATGCATCATATGCTCATCCAATGTCTTACTAAAGATCAAAATATCATCTAGGTAAACAATGACAAAATTACCCAAAAATTCTTTCAGAACCTCGTTCATGAGCCGCATGAAAGTGCTCGGTGCATTGGTTAGCCCAAAAGGCATGACTAACCACTCATACAGTCCTTCCTTTGTCTTGAAGGCAGTCTTCCATTCATCTCCTTCTCTGATCTGAATCTGATGATATCCACTCTTCAGATCTATCTTTGAGAAATACACAGCTCCACTCAAACAGTCCATAATATCATCCATTCGTGGCAATGGAAATCTGTACTTGATTGTGATCTTGTTTATTGCCCTAAAATCTGTACACATCCTCCACTCTCCATTCTTCTTTGGTACTAATACCGCTGGTACAGCACAGGGACTCAGACTCTCACGGATCAATCCTTTCTGTAATAGTTCATGTACTTGTCTGTTCAACTCTTCACTTTCTGCAGGTGTCATTCTGTGTGCTGCCTTATTTGGAAAACTCGCTCCTGGGATCAAGTCCATCTGATGACTGATCTTCCTAACTAGTGGTAATCCATCAGGCACGTTATCAGATACAATATCCTGAAACTCATTCAACAAATCTGCAACTTCTACAGGAACATCTTCTACTTCCTCTTTACCAGCTTTTGGAATTAAAGCAAAACATACATGCTCATGCCTCATACCATCTAAGAATTTCCTTCCATCAACAAATGTTATTCTTGCATTACCACATACCTTTTCTTCGGTCTCCTTCAATGGCTTTAGCTTATGTCGCACTCCATCCTTTGTCAGGGAATAGGTATTCGCACGACCATCATGTACAGCACATCTGTGAAACTGCCACAGTCTACCCAATAACATATGACATGCATCCATAGAGATGATATCACATAGTACCTCATCTTGGTACCCACCGATCTTGAACTTCACTAGGCATTGTTCATTGACCATGACCTTGTGGTCATCCTGTACCCAGGCAATCCGATATGGATGTGGGTGTTTCTGTCTCTTGAGTTTCAACTTTGTCACCATCTCTTCTGACACCAAATTGTTAGTGCTTCCACTATCAATAATCACATCACAACATTTACCTTCACACTTGCACCTGGTGTGAAACAGGCTCCTCCTTTGCTCAGGTTCATTCTCACCACTCAACAAGACTCTTCTGTTAATCAACGTTTCTCCTCTTTCAACATCTTTAGAATTTGATGATCTGGCATCTTCATCTACATGTGCAACTCTGGCCTGGCCTTCATTTCTCCTGTCTGTTCTGCCTTTGCACTGAGGACATTCAAATGCCCTGTGACCTTCTTCTCCACAGTGAAAACATGTTCCACGGAAGCCACCTCTTCCAGATCCTTGTCCTCTTCCTCTTCCTCTCTGATCTCTATTATTCTGATCCTGGAAGCGATTGGAATTATTTCCTCACTGATTCTGACTGCTACTGGCCTCATCCTTCTTTTTCGGATCTTCATTTCGGCCACCATATGATCGTCCACCAGATCGTCCACCGCGACCTCTTCCATTTTGTCTGCTCTCAAACTTCTTGTTCAACTTTTCCTCTACTTTTAGGGCAAACTGGTATGCCTCTTCAATACTGTTCATTCGAACCAGATTCAGCTCCTCCTGGATGCTTGGCCTTAACCCATTAAGGTATCGGGCAACTTTCTCCTTATCAGCTTCTGCATGGCCTGTTCTGATGAGAAGTCGATAGAACTCCTCTGTATACTCCTGAATAGATCTCCCTGCTTGCTTCAAACTCTGCATTTTCTTTAGTAGGTCAAGCTCATAATCAACAGGAATGAACTGTCGCTTCAATTTGTCCACCATCCGATCCCATCTTGTGATTTTATCTTTCCCTCTTCTATTTCGCTCCAATTGAATTTCTTGCCACCAGATCTTCGCATGACCTTTCAATCTGGCCTTCGCAAATTTGACCCTATTAGGATCTTCAACATCTTCATACTCAAAATATTCCTCACATTCATTGATCCAGTCGATCAATTCCTTTGGGTTAAGATTTCCAGAAAATGTAGGAACCTCAATCTTAGGTCTTTTCCCGATCTTGGAAATCGCCCGAAAAAGTCTTTCTTCCTCCTGGTTCACAATTTCAACTTCTCCTTCTTGATATTCTTCTTCGGCTTCATCCTCACTTTCGTCTCTGACATTAAGATTCATTCCTCTACGAATCTCTTCTTGCAATGCTCGCACTTGTCTCTGCAACTCTCTAACCTCAGGTGTCACAACACCAGGTCTTCCGCCACGTTCTCTTCGTAGAGGCATTTTCGCGATGCACGCTGAAACCCTAACCACGGTCCTGGTGCAAACTGCCTCACAGTCGGTGATCTGTTTACACACTCAAGAACCCCTGCTCTGATACCACTTGATGAAGGGTGCTCCCCTTAATACCACAAACAGATAACAGAAATAGATAAACAACAACAATATGCAAGAACAGAAAATTGGCTTCTTATTATCTCCACAAATGTGGAATTACAAACTTTCAGAATTACAATATGAAAAGCCACATGGGCATTCCCTTACAATATTCTGTAGGACAAAGCCTTGAACTATTACCCAGATCTACTACCCCAGAACTATTCTGAACTGCCTAAGAACAGCCTTCCTTATATAGGCAATTTTTCCACCGTTTGGGAAGGTTCCAGAATTTTAGCCACTAAGGCCGACCAAACTTAGAATTATTTTATTTTAAATTTTATTACATCATAGTCGGCTCAAAATAACTTTTGAAACCCTAACAGAAATTTTGAAGAAAATTATTTTTCGCCATTTCAGGTGGCCCAACTTCCGAAGACCATAAGTCATCACCAGTTGACCCGCTCGGCTATTATAACCCCATTTTGGAAATGCCACGAAGCACTCTACATGCTTGCCCCACGCAAGGGCCCGTCACCCAAATTTTCGACCTCATCTGGGGCCTCTAAATCCTTCAAAACTGAGTTCAAAGTTTCTGTACCCTGCTGCCAATACCGAAAATCTTCAATATCTTCCAATATACACTTGATCTGGCAATGAAATTTTACTGGCAAACTTATATGACCAAAATGAACCTCCAAGAAAGAAATCAAATCATTCTGAGCACATACGAAAATTACCAAAAATAGTAACTTTCCATAAATAGCAGCTCTGCACAGGATAGCCCTTATTGAATTCAAAAATAGAAATATTTTTGGGTGATGCAAGATTGCTCTTACACCCAGGATGCTCCCGCATCATCTTCGATCTCCTTAGTGTCTGAACTAGTTGCTGGAATACTCCACTATGCTGCTGCAACCTCATCTTAAACACCTCCTTCATGATACTCTGTCAAATCTGAAATGTTAAACACTGGTGAAATATTCAGCTCACTAGGCAATTTTACCTCATATGCATTTCTTGAATCATACTTCTTCAGTATCTTACATGGCCCAAACTTCTTCATTTTCAGCTTGTTATATGTACCAACTAGAAACCGCTCCTTCCGCAAATGAACCATGACTTCATCACCAACCTGAAATTCCTTATACCTCTTTTTTTCATCTGCCTTAGCCTTATACTGTACATTCATCTTGGTAATATGCTTCCTCACCTCCTCATGGATGTTCTTCAAGTGTTCTGCAAAATCCTCAGCTTCAACACTACTTATTTCTCCTTTATCTATATTTCTCAATTCAGATGCATTTTTTGGACTACTTCCATATACAATCTAGAATGGTGATTTACCAGTGCTCCTATTGACAGAATTATTGTATGCAAATTCTGCCTGTGGTAAAATCAAATCCCATCCTGTTGGCTTATCTCCAACCAAGTATCTTAGCAGATTTTCCAAACTTCTATTCACCACCTCTGTATGTCCATCAGTCTGTGGATGATGTGATGAGCTGAACTTCAAATCTATCTTCAACTTCTTCCACAATGTCCGCCAAAAATATCCAACAAGCTTAGTATCTCGATTTGAAACTATGGTCTTTGGCAAGCCATGTAGTCTCACCACTTCTCTGAAAAATAATTCTTCTACATGAACAACATCATTAGTCTTCTTGCAGGGAATGAAATGTGTCATCTTCAAAAATCTGTCAACCACCACAAAAACTGAATCATGTGCCCGCTGTGTCCTCAGTAAACCAAGAACAAATTCCATACTGATATCCTCACAAGGCTTCTCTGGTACAGGTAATGGTTGATACAACCTTGTATTCTGCTTCACTCCTTTCGCCATTTGACATTCTCTGCAACTCTTTAGAAAATTCTTGACATCTTGTTGTAATTGTGGCCAATAATAATTTTCACTAACCAAAGCAAGGGTTTTATCACGACCAAAATGTCTAGCCAATCCTCCGCTATGCTTCTCCTTGATGAGATTCTCCCTTATAGAGCTTTGTGGAATGCACAACTGACTCCCTCTGAATAGCATATCATCTTGGATGATAAAATCCAGCCATTTTGTCTTGTCTAGAGTAATAAATTTTGTACAAGCTTTCCAAGCTTCACCAAAATCAAGATCCTCTGAATATAAATTCTTGAGTTCCTTGAACCCAACCACCTCAATCTACATCTTTGTCAGCAATAGTTTCCTTCTGCTAAGAGCATCCGCAACCCTATTAGACTTTCCACTCCTATTTTTCAAAACAAATGTATAACTCTGCAAAAACTCAACCCATTCCAAATGCCTTTGATTCAACTTTTCTTGACTATTCAAATATTGCAAAGCTTGATGATCAGTATACAAAACAAACTCTTTAGGAAGTAGATAATGTCTCCACTTTTTTAATGTCTGAACTATAGCATAAAATTCTTGATCATAAACAGAATACTTCCTCTTGGCATCATTTAACTTCTCACTGAAATAAGTAATAGGTTTACCTTCTTGGCTCATAACAGCTCCTATTGCAGTACCACTAGCATCACAATCTACTCGAAACACTTTATTAAAATCTGGAAGTGCCAAAATAGGTTGTTCTGTAACTTTTTGTTTGAATAATTGAAAACTCTTTTCTGCCCCTTTAGTCCACTTAAACTCTTTTCTATCCCCTCTCATTGTCTCAATCAAAGGACCACAAATACTGCTAAAATTTCTGATAAACTTTCTATAAAAGCTAGCTAGACCATGAAAAGATCTTACCTCAGTAGCACTCCTTGGAGTAGGCCATTCAAGGATAGCCTGTACCTTCTCTGGGTCCATTTTTAGACCTTCTGCTGAGACTACAAATCCTAAATACACTAACTCTTTCTTCACAAAACTACACTTCTTCAAATTAATCAACAATTTCTCATCTCTCAACTTCTCAAACACCATACGAATATGCATCATATGTTCATCCAATGTCTTGCTAAAAATCAAAATATCATCTAGGTAAATAATGACAAACTTACCCAAAAATTCTTTCAGAACCTCGTTCATGAGCCGCATGAAAGTGCTCGGTGCATTGGTTAGCCCAAAAGGCATGACTAACCACTCATATAGTCCTTCCTTTGTCTTGAAGGCAGTCTTCCATTCATCTCCTTCTCTGATCCAAATCTGATGATATCCACTCTTCAGATCTATCTTTGAGAAATATACAGCTCCACTCAAACAGTCCATAATATCATCCATTCATGGCAATGGAAACCTGTACTTGATTGTGATCTTGTTTATTGCCCTAAAATCTATACACATCCTCCACTCTCCATTCTTCTTTGGTGCTAATACCGCTTGTAGGGCACAGGGACTCAGACTCTCACGGATCAATCCTTTTTGTAACAGTTCATGTACTTGTCTATTCAACTCCTCACTTTCTGCAGGTGTCATTCTGTGTGCTGCCTTATTCGGCAAACTCGCTCTTGGGATCAAGTCCATCTGATGACTGATCTTTCTGACTGGTGGTAATCCATCAGGCACGTTATCGAATACAATATCTTGAAACTCATTCAACCAATCTGCAACTTCTACAGGAACATCTTCTACTTCCTCTTTACCAGCTTTTGGAATTAAAGAAAAACATACATGCTCATGCCTCATACCATCTAGGAAATTTCTTCCATCAACAAAAGTTATCCTTGCATTACCACATACCTTTTTTTCAGTCTCCTTCAATGGTTTTAGCTTATGTCGCACTCCATCCTTTGTCAGGGAATAGGTATTTGCACGACCATCATGTACAACACATCTGTCAAACTACCATGGTCTACCCAACAACATATGACATGCATCCATAGATATGATATCACACAATACCTCATCTTGGTATCCCCCAATCTTGAACTTCACTAGGCATTGTTCATTGACCATGACCTTGTGGTCCTCCTGTACTCAGGCAATCCGATATGGATGTGGGTGTTTCTATCTCTTGAGCTTCAACTTTGTCACCATCTCTTCTGACACCAAATTGTCAGTGCTTCCACTATCAATGATCACATCACAACATTTACCTTCACACTTGCACCTGGTGCGAAACAGGCTCCTCATTTGCTCAGGTTCATTCTCACCACTCAACAGGACTCTTCTGTTAATCAACGTTTCTCCTTTTTCAGCATCTTCAAAATTTGATGATTTGACATCTTTATCTACATGTGCAACTCTAGCCTGGCCTTCATTTCTCCTATCTGTTCTGCTTTGGCGCTGAGGATATTCAAATGCCCTATGACCTTCTTCTCCATAGTGAAAACATGTTCCACGGAAGCCTCCTCTTTCAGATCCTTGTCCTCTTCCTCTTCCTCTCTGATCTCTATTACTCTGATCCTGAAAATGATTGGAATTATTTTCTCTCTGATTCTGACTGCTACTGGCCTCATCTTTCTTTTTCGGATCTTCATTTCGGCCACCATATGACTGTCCGCCAGATCTTTCCCTCTTCTATTTCGCTCCAATTGAATTTCTTGCCACCAGATCTTCGCATGACCTTTCAGTCTGGCCTTCGCATATTTGACCCTATCAGGATCCTCAACATCTTCGTACTCAAAATACTCCTCACATTCATTGATCTAGTCGATCAATTCCTCTGGGTTAAGATTTCCAAAAAATGTAGGAACCTTAATCTTAGGTCTTTTCCCAATCTTGGAAATCGCCCGAAAAAATCTTTCTTCCTCCTGGTTCACAATTTTAGCTTCTCCTTCTTGATATTATTCTTCAGCTTCATCCTTGCTTTCATCTCTAACATTAAGATTCATTCCTCTACGAATCTCTTCTTGCAATGCTCGCACTTGTCTCTGCAGCTCTCTAACCTCAGGTGTTACAACACCAGCTCTTCTGCCACGTTCCCTTCGTGGAGGCATTTTCACGATGCGCGCTGAAACCCTAGCCACGGTCCTGGTGCAAACTGCCTCACAGTCGGTGATCTGTTTACACACTCAAGAACTCCTACTCTAATACCACTTGATGAAGGGTGCTCCCCTTAATACCACAAACACATAACATAAATAGAGAAACAACAACAATATGCAAGAACATAAAATTGGCTTCTTATTATCTCCACAAATGTGGAATTACAAACTTTCAGAATTACAATATGCAAAGCCACATGGGCATTCCCTTACAATATTCTGTAGGACAAAGCCTCGAACTATTACCCAGATCTACTACCCAGAACTATTCTGAACTGCCTAAGACAATAATACAGCCTTCCTTATATAGGCAATTTTTTTGACTGCCTGGGAAGGTTCCAGAATTTTAGCCAATAAGGCCGACCAAACTTAGAATTATTTTATTTTACATTTTATTACATCATATTCGGCTCAAGATAACCTTTGAAACCCAAACATAAATTTTGAAGAAAATTAGTTTTCGCCATTTCGGGTGGCCCAACTTTCGAAGACCATAAGTCATCACCAGTTGACCCGATCAGCTATTAAAACCCCATTTCAAAAATGCCACGAAGCGCTCTACAAGCTTGACCAATGCAAGCTCCCATCACCCAAATTTTTGACCTCATCCGGGGCCTCTGAAGCCTTCAAAACTGAGTCCAAAGTTTTTGTACCCTGCTGCCAATACCGAAAATCTTCAATATCTTCCAACATACACTTGATCTGGAAATGAAACTTTACTGGCAGACTTATATGACCAAAATGAACCTCCAAGAAAGAAATTAGATCATTCTGAGCACAGACAAAAATTACCAAAAATAGTAACTTTCCATAAATAGCAGCTCTGCACAAGATAGCCCTTATTGAATTCAAAAACAAAAATATTTTTGGGTGATGCAAGATTGCTCTTACACCCGGGATGCTCCTGCATCACAAAGATACTTATTATTGTCATGGGTGAAGAAGCCTTTTGGTTGTTCTATGTGCACTTATTCTTCAATAACACCATTTGGAAATGATGTCTTTACATCCATTTGATGTATCCTCCACCCTTTGGATGCTGCAATGGCAATAATAGTTCTTACAGAAGTAAATCGAGCAATTGGAGCAAAGGTTTCTTTGTAGTTAATTCTGGCCTTTTGAGAAAAAGCCCTGGCATTATGTTTTTCAAGACTACCATCAAAAGCATATTTAATTTTGAATAACCATCTTGAAGATACAATCGATTTCTCTTTAGGTCTTGGTACTACTTCCCAAACATCATATTTTATAATAGATTGATATTCTTCGATCATTGCATCTTTCCAGGCTTGACAAGTTAGAGCTTCTTTAACATTAGATGGTTCAGATTTGGAGAGTTCAGCCATGAGTGCAAGATAGCATCTTTGATTTCTTGTTTTGTTATTTTCTTTTAATATCTCATCTGGTTCAAAATTAATTTCTTCAAGCATTTTTCCTACCTATAGTGGCCTCTTCTTATTGTTAGGAATTTCAACATCTTCAAGATTGGATGGAATAAGTTCATTACTTGCGGTTATGTTCTCTCTTTGATTCTCAGTGTTGTAATTCCCATCATCTTGAAGTGCATTCTCCTTCTGATTCTCAACTTCATGATTTTCACTGTAGCCAACAAATATTCCTTTCTTTCCAGAGGGTTCTAGTTTGGTTATTTTCTCTTTAGGAATGTGAACATATACAGGACATTCAAATATTCTTAGATGACTTAGATCTGGTTTCTTCCCTGTAAAGGCTTCTTCAGGTGTAATGTTTTCTAGAATTGAGTGAGGATACCTATTTTGAATGTATAGAACATTATTATATGCTTCGAACCAAAAAGAGGTATGAAGATTTTGATCATGCATCATAGCCTTGGAAGCTTCAATAATGATTCTATTTTTCCTTTCTACTACTCTGTTCTGTTGAGGATTATAAGGTAGAGTATACTCCCTCTTAATCCCAACAGAAATGCAGAATGCTTTAAATTTTTTAGAGATATATTCACCTCCATTGTCTACTCTTCGGGTTTTAATTTTCTTCCTAGTTTGATTTTCAACTTTAATTCTTTGAATTCAAATCACATAATATTAGAAACCTCCTAGTGAGAGGGTTGACATAGGTCCACACAAATCGGTGTGAATGAGTTCTAATAAAACTTTGGTTTTTTGTTCACTAGTAGGAAAGGATCTTTTGATATTTTTTCCTAGGGCACACCCTTTACAAGTACTAATATGATTTTCTTTTAAATTAGGTATACCTGTATTGATTTTCTTTAAGGAGGGAAGGGTGCTAAATCCAAGATGTTCTAATATTTTGTGCCAGAGTTCATTAGAATTTGATACTTCATGACAGATGGCTAATTTATGACTATTGCTTAATTTGTATAGGCTCTCATCCCTATACCCTATAGAAATAGCATTTTTAATATTAGTGTTCATAGTCCACATTAATACTTTATCTTCTTGGAATGTGACTCGATAGCATTGATCAGCTAAACCAGAAATAGAGACCAAGTTCCTTTTTATACCTGGTACAAAGAGAACATCTTTCAATAGTAGAGTTACCCCCATTTTTCAATTTGATTGAGTAGGTCTCAATTCCTTTTGCTGGATAGGTAGAGTTGTCTCCAATTGTAACCTCTTCAGAGGAATATTCTTCTAGGGTTTCAAATTGATTTTTGAATCCAATTATGTGCCGTGATGCTCCGCTATCGATTATCTGTGTGTTTTTTCTTGAGTTTACTTCACTTGATAAGGCTAAGAAGAATAGGGAAATTTCTTTCCCTTTGACTTCAGCTAGTCCTGCTTGAATTTTCTTTTTCTTAGGAAAACATCTAAGAGTATGTCCAATTCTCTCTATTTAAAGATCTCAGTTCCTATAATTTAACAAGTTTTAGTGTATAGAAAATTATCTTAGCTCCCTTTTCTTCTTTCTCCTTCCACCAATTTTCTACCAACTAAAAGAAGTATGAATCTTTATACCACATATTCTAAAACTTTAATGGGAATCTATTATAAATTTTATTCCCTTTGATATCTAGATTGATAAGGAAGTGGTTTGATCCACTTATGGCATTAATAGATGCTTTAAATATATAGGGAAATTCTCTTAGATCTCCAAAGAAGAAGAACCTCTCAATATTTTATGATATATTGTTGAAGCCAATCCTTCTATTGGTCCAAGTACAAATTGAATTAGCAAATCCAATATCCATCAATTCATTTCTATCCACCCATTCTTTTAAATATTTATGAGTTTGAGATTAAAATTCATAACTGTCTGTTTTCTAGAATAGCATTTAAGTCTCCCCCAAGAGTATTACTGATTTAGTACATGATCACTCAATAAGGCCTCAATTTTTGCCTATAGTTCCCTTTTCTCTATTAATGCATTAGAGCCATAAATATTCAAAATAGTAAATTGAAGACTTGAAATAAAACTCTTGACTTTAGACCCTATCCAATTAACTCCTTTTCCTATTTATTCTAGACTGATGGTTGTTTCTTAGATTACATAATTGGAAGTCTTCCGAAGGCTACAATAGTCATAACACCAAGTGAATTTTAGTTTCCCAATTACTTTGGAAAAAATTCTAATTCACCATTGGTCATTTCATTCTCCTAAATCATAAAAATGTCTTCCGTGAAGTTTATGATATTTCTAATGGCCACCCAATATCTTTTAGAGGCATTAAGGCCCCTAACATTCCATGAAAATAGATTTGATTCTTTGCAAGAAGGGGAGCACCCCTCCCTGATCTCAGTAGCCATGTAATCTTAATTTCTCCTTTAGCTTCTCCATCTTTCAGTCTCTTTTATTTTAGGGATTTCCTTCCTCCATCTCTACTCTTCCCATATTCAAGTTTAGACCTTATGTCCTTCCCTTATGATATTCCTAAATTTTAAATCGATTATATCTTCTTCCCTTTTTTTATTATCAATATCTATTATTGCTTCCTAAAGACTCTCCCATTCTTCTACCATCAACTCTTCCTCATCAAATACTACTATTTGAAAGTTTTTTATAAAACATTATCTCCAAGTGATACATTATCCTCCATTTCTAGATACTCCTTATTTGTCTCCATTTTTTAAATATCTAGGGCCACCTCTTCTCTTTTAGGGGTCCTTGGAGTCTCATCTCAAGCAATAGTACCTAGGATATTCAAGATTAGGAATTTTTGGATTTGTTCGAGTGCTTTGATTTTTCATTATTGTGAGGGTTTTGTTGCAGTTTTCTTACCTCAAATACCTTATCAAAATGCAATCATCATCATCATCATCATCATCATCATTGAATAATCCTAAGTTCTTCTAGAGCTATGCAATCTATCTCCTTTAATCTAATTTCTTTCACCTTTTCATAGTTTAATTTTTGTTCTTTCATGCCTTTATCTTCAGTAATTGAAGACTCCTTCCTATTGTCTTTATTTCTTGACCTCAAGTATCTTGCTTCAAGATTTTGTCTTGAGAGACATTTCCCTTCTTTTTTCCTCAAAATTTTGATTATTTTTTGCTTCCATTTTCCAAATTTTGTAACAATCTCAAGTTCTTCCAACAAACCCTTCTCCATATCCACTTATATGACCATATCGACATTTCCATTCTTTCCATTGAAGAAATCTTCATTAGTTTCCAAGAACTTCCCAATTAATTCCAAAGGTAGATTCTCTATTATCACCCACATATGATGTTTTTTTTGAAACGATATGAAAAGGGATTGAAGTTTGTATCTACGAATTCGATAAGGAAGAAATGATTTTCAAGGTTTCTAATACTCACCTTTTCTGAGAAAGATTTTAACCATTATTCCATGATTTCCTCATCTGATTTTCCCTTTCCATTTAATTGAACAAAAAAATCACCTGATCTTTTAGCTTATCCAATGTTGTTTCCAGAATGGATGACGATATTTCCATAGTGTTGGAAGATATTTTTTATGGAGGAACATGTCAAACGATATGTTTTTCTTGAAATATCTTCTTCCAAACTCCTATATTTTTCTATTTAGATCATTCAACCTTCCATGTTTTTTGTTATCTGTTTGGAATTTTTTCCGTCTTCTCATGTGAAGGGTTTCCAAGTGTTAGTTTTGGGTTCTGCTTGATCTTCAACCATTCTTCTTCCTCCAAGCGAGATGTCATTCGCCCCCATCGAAACTCGAGGTTTTCTTGACTGCTGATATTCTTGGCCATGCCAAATGTTCTAGTCTAGACATGATTCATTTCTATACCCAGACTATTGTCCTCTTCTACCATACACTTGGGAAAATCTACCACTTTCTCTCCTCCCTTCATGTATCACCACCCTTATTGTCAAGAATTTGAGTTTTATTTATATTATATTTCTAATAATATATTAATAAAATATATTTTTATTAATATCTATTTTTAAATATACATTCTAAAAGGGTAATAATATTTATATTAATATATGTTAATTCTTTATTTATTTTTAAATTTCTAAGAGATATCTAATTCATATCGGATATTCTTTTGTATCAAATATTTCATCCATTTTAGATATCTAATAATGTCATATATTCAATATGATTGGATATCCATTATTAACTAAAATTTGGTCTACTTTGGCTTTTTCTATGGCTACATGTACTAAACGCCAACCTAAGTAAAAGGTCAACAATGATTTTCACACCTTTTGGATAAATAAAAACATTTTTTTTCATATCACCATTTTCTGCCCCCTCATTATCTTGCACATACCCCTAAACTAGTTGGCCCAAAAATAAAACATCTAAATGATTTTCCACAATACAAATCACACACAGACTCATAAGGGCTAAAGACATCTCATCACAATCTTTGATGCTAGTGTGAACCCCCAAATGAATAGTGCAAGCAAGAACATAGACCTTGTCAGCCAACTATCCATAAATTACTAAAAAAATCAATTCCAAAGAACATACACCATCAAAAACTTCAACAATTGTCATGTGGATCACATAGATACATTTTGTGAACATCCAAAAATACTTTCATACACCTTTTTCATGTTATCATGTCAACACAAGTTGGCGCAAAAAAAATATAGATCATTTCATACCTAGAAGGCCAAGAAACACCATTATGAGATACCACATTGTCAAATATACTTTATATACATTTAATCACTTGAAATCCGAGTCAAGACATTGGTAAAACATTAAAAAATAGTTCCACCAAGCTGCACTAGTAGAAATACCAATGAAGATAAATGCAATTTCATGTGCATTTTCACACTTCAACAACCTACAAGGATCTGAGCATCTTTGTGACACCATTTTCTCACTAAAGAGTAATAGAATAATAGCCTATAGCAAGTACAAGATCATCAACACAACACCAAAACATCACCCTCCAATAATCTCCATAATGTTGATTGACAATGTTGAGGGTTCAAATAAATGACAAAATCACATCCTCAATTGATCTTGACAATAATGACAATGCATTGCGAACAAGATTTATATGCAACTGACATATTTTTGAGTTTAATTTTTTTGGGAAGGTCAACAATAGTAGGTAAATTCCAATTATTTACAAAACTATGTTTTGTTCATTGAAGCCGAGCTTGATTTGCAAGGATTGGGGTGTAGGGAGCCCCAATCCTAGCAAAATGAGCTATGTAAAAAGACCATGAATAGGGGAATTCACAAAGTTTATAAAAATGGTCCTAAAATTAAGCACAATCAAACATATATTAGGCACAATCACCAAAGTGGGTCCAAACATAGTGTTAAATTGTAATGGTCTACAATTTACTATACTGCAATAAGCTTTCAATCCAATTAGAAATATTTTCAAGAATATCATTATTCCTTAGATCTATAATTTTTATAAAATTTTGTATAAAGAATTATTTGGTGACATACTCTAAATATCTCCAATAAAGTAATTTGCTATAGTATTTTACTATTGTGTCTTTCGACATCATTCTCTTCTAGATTTTAATGAAAATTAAACATGAAACAATCCTACTACTAATGTTACTATTTAACAACTCCACATTTTACAAATTATTTTATTTGAAATCTAAGAACTTAGTAATATTTTCCGATTCTTGTTTGATTAGTTCCATCAAATTCATTCTCTAAAATATTCAAGTACACCACATTTTGTAAATGAGTTTTAATATTTCATTATAGCTTATTGTTGTGCAAACCAATAGTTAAATTATTATAATTATATTGTGTACACATTTAGGAAATTTATTGGGAAAATTACTTACAAAATATTCAAATGAGAGGTTGAGATAAGAAATGTTTATGTAATCACCCACAACCAAATTTGTGATATTTCCATCTAAGAGGATTTTGAGAAATAATAGAGAATGCAGAGCATATTGAGTTAAAATGCTAACTACAAAATCCTCTTCTATGCTACATGATCTTAAATATAAGGTTTGAAGTTAAAATTTGGGAATATAAATGAAATTGACTTCTCTATGAAACAAGTCTCTTAGGTTTCCAATCTTTGAATCTTGGGGAACTTATCCAAAAGAGAAAAATTACCTCTTAGTTACTTTTGAGATAAAGACACGTGAATTTGGATATCTCAACCAATGAATTTAGGATGGTGGCATTCAAAGGGTTAGTAATTATGTTAAGTTTCATCGCAGTTTCACAAACATTGACATATTACCCAACGATTTTGGGATGGTTTCACTAAAATAATGTCAAAACTTATGTTAAGATTTGCAAGCTTTGATAGATTACCCAAGGATGTTTGGATGGTTCCATTCTAGAATCTGTAATTCAATTTAAGATATATTCATCTTGACAAGTTATCATTCTCTCTTGAAATTTGACCAATAAGCTTAGAGAAAAATAAGTTCAAATACGACATTTGTAAAGCTTGTGAGATTGTGAAGCGATGACAAGAGAAGGGAAGAAAGAATTCCAATGAACGTCCAAGTTCTTGAAATGTTATATTTGAAAGTGTTCCCCACAAATTTACCTACACAAGATGATTGGAATTGTGGAATTGTAGAATTGTCATTGTGGAACATGTTATATTGAAAGTGTCCCACACAAATATAAAGAAGTAAGACATCACTGATAACAATATAAAAAAGTAAGACATCACTGATAACAATATAAAGAAGTAAGACATCAATGATAACAATACCACCAGAGATAATAACTATGCCATCACCATCTTCATTTCACATTATAAGAAATTATATTCTTTTATACAAACAACTTAAATTTCAAAAACTTATCTACCCCTAAAAATGGAAATCAAATATTATTATAATTTTAGATTAACCTTAAATTTTTTCCCCTAAATTAATTAAAACCAATATTAAGAATATTCTATCTTACTTTCGTGGGAAATCTCCATTACATTTTTACCAAATTTGGAAAAGCTACACTGAGTTTGCACAAATTCCTAACAAATGGATATGCAGAAAGAAAAGAAACAATATATATCCATTCCACGCATAGACTAATAAATCCATGCAATATAATATTAACTACTAACTATTGGAATACTCAAATACTACAAAGTTTAGGATGTGGGTATCGTAACATCCATTATATCGAAAAGACATACGACCAAAGCTCAACAACAATTCTACAATAAAACTAATTAGCACTCAGAAAGCTAACCTTGATATCAGAGAACGTAAACACGCCTGTTCAATTCTACCACCGCATACATAAATATCAGTATATTTCATAAGGTTACAGCGAGCCTTATCCATGTCTATGTCCATGAATATGCTATCAGCACTAGGATCAGCCATGTATCTTTCCCATCCAACAATCTTTATGTCATCAGGCTTTTCCAATTTACTGTAATAACCCATTTTTAGTGTGTGGCCTGGTTGTGCTGGATAAGCATGCTTCTCAACACTGTCACTGTATCCCCAACGGCAGCTGAATATGGAGAAGAAGTCATACAACCCTGTTCTTTCCTTGAAGAAGTTGACCTTAACATAATTGGCGATACCATTAAAAACCCTGTCGTGAAGCCTGTACAATCGGCCTCTATTTAAATCCAGCAGAATAATCACAAGACTGAAAAGAGCTGAAAGCTTTACATAATTATTTGCCTGAAGCAATATAGGAAGAGAACTTATAAGCACCCAAAATTTACTGCTGAATTCGACATAGTTTAAGGTTGTAGGAACTACCAGACCAGCACCTTTACCGCAAAAGTAAGTCTTTGTGAATATCTTTTCATAAGCCTCTGTTTCGGATAACTGCTTGGCGACTGCCAGTGACCCAGATATTCTTCTAAGGCTATCTACAAAGATTATGTCTTCACCGACGAGATGCCAGCATTTTAGCAAGTCACACAGTGGATGAATGTGTGTGAAGTAATGATTGTTATTGTGTTTGACTGTGAAGAAGTAAGGGCGATCTGGGTCATCTTCTTCAAAATGCCTAGTTACTTCTTCTAAATCTTTCCATCTGATTGGCTTACCATCAAAATAATCAAACAGATCATCAGGATAAGTATGATAGTCCCTACTGTCTCCCACAACAACAATTACAGCTTCTTTCTTCCTCCACCATTGGCTCAGCTTAAAAGGAAGATAGGATAGCACAAGAATGGTAAGCGGATTGCAGCGGATAAGCTGCCAAATCACATAAGCCCATTGAGCCCACTGCGTGTCTGGTTTATTAAGCCACTGGGGCAACCCGTTTTCCATGCCAGAGAACCACTTTATCTTATGCTTCTAACACAAAATGAATGCAGCGAGTAGATGAGCTTATCCCCTTTGATGTGGAAGACGGCAGAGCCATGTGATATCACAGTACTATGGAAGAAATGGTGGAGGACGGACAGTGATTAGTGACATTGAAGGAAGAAGTCGAAAGAGCGGGGAAAAGAGAGAGAAATAATGGAGCAAACTGCCGGACTGTGGGACCATCACACTTTATTATTGTACCAGTACTCTGCATCTTTACCCAACACCGCCCTTATTCTTTCTTTTTTTTCAAACGCCTTCTTTCACGCTCTTTTCCAACACAAACCAAAGCCACTCAAATTATTAATGACGACTATATCATTAAAAAAAGACATACACAGTGTGGGTATTGGCTAAATCGTAGACTAAAACGTAAAATATATAAAGGAAGTTAGAAAAAGTTTGAAAAAAAAACTATACACAGTGTGGGTATTGGCTAAATCGTAGATTAAAATGTAAAATATATAAAGGAAGTTAGAAAAAGTTTGAAAAAGAAACTAAGTGTCCCCTTTGGTAAGCTATACGTTTTAGTCTATGATTTAGACGTTACAGTGTAGGTATTGGCTATGATTTAGATGTTGCCTACAGTGTGTACAAGGCGCGGGTAGAAGAGGCCACTCTATTTCTTTAATTACCTTTGAAACTTCTTCCCTTCATACGCATGTTTATTGTTTATTTTTGTTGGGATTGGAAGGCCAATGGACTTTTGTCTGTTGTGCCTTGTCTTTTCAGTTGCTCAGTATGAGCTTATAAATAAGTCTTTGTCTCTCATTTGTAAACATTCTATTTTTGGAAATTAATACAATTCTTCTGCTCTTAGTGTGGACGTAGCCACTATTGTGGTGAACCACGATAAATAAGTGTGTTCTGTGTATTTTGTAATTTGCTCTTGTTATTATGTATTTCTAGTTTTATTTCAAATTCGTTAAATCTACAATTGGTATTAGAGCGAGGTTAATCGCTAGTTGAGATTTTGGTTTCAGAATTATGAAAGATATAAGAGTTCAGAAATTTTCTAGAAAGAACTATGGGATATGGAAGATTCAAATGAAGTCTTTGTTAGTTAACAAAGAGCTTTCACTAGCACTTGAAGAAAAAGTAAAGAAACCCTCAGCCATGTCGGATGAAGATTGGGAAAAGCTTGATGAGAAAGCTATGGTGACAATCTTTCTTGCATTAGGCGATAATGTACTGTATAATGTTTCAGACAAAACTACAGCCAAAGACGCATGGGATAAATTGGCTTCAACATATGCACAAGCATCTGCTGTGAACAAAGTCTTCATCATGAAGAAGTTATATAAACTTAAGATGAGGAAAGGTGAAGCCATGACAAATCATCTCAACGAATTTAACACCTTGATCAGCCAAGCAAATTCAATTGTCATGACACAAGATGATGAGAATAAGGCTGTTCTATTGCTATGATCTCTTCCTAATAGCTGGTATGGACTTATGACAGTTATAAGCTTTCAGCATCAACTACCAAGAAGCTGGTTTTTGATGAAGTTTCAGCCACCCTACTCTCCAAAGATTTGAGGAGAAAGAATGATGAGTCCTCTTCCGGTAATGGTCTCATAATGGTGAGCACCGAAAATAGAGGAAGAAGCCAATATAGAGGCAGATTTAATAACAATCGGATGTCCCAATCTGCAAGAAGATCGCAGTCAAGAGGGAGACAAAACGGTTGTTGGTTTTGTGGGAAGGCTGGGCATGTTAAGAAGGATTGTAGAAAATATAATAAGGCACAAGAACAAGTATTGGACAGTCAAGAAAACATAGTTTGTGAAAAAGATCTAGGTATCCTAATTTTGTCAACAAGTGATACAAAAGCTGATTCATGGGTAATTGATTCGGGAGCTTCCTTTCATGCTTCCTCTCTCACAAATGCATTTACAAATTATCAAGAAGGTAAATTCAGAGAGGTATATTTGGGTGATAATAAAGCGTGTAAAATTATTGAGAAAGGAGATGTTGTCTTGCATCTTGAAGGTGGAGCAAAATTACTTCTCAAAGATGTTAGACATGTTCCTCAATTAAAGAGGAATCTGATTTCTGTCAGCCAATTATACACCCAAGGATTTAAAACTGAACTCATGGATACATGGAAAATAGTCAAAGGTTCATTGGCTATTGCTAAAGGAGACAAAACCGATAGTCTCTATATTTTGAAACCTATTGATAAGGTGGGAGCTACTTTGACATTTGTGGACAACGATGTTGCGCTTTGGCATCAAAGGCTAGGCCATATGAGCAAGAAAGGCCTTCAGGTAATGTTGAATTGTGATCAACTACCGGGTCTCAAATCTTCAAATTTAGAGTTTTGTGAGCATTGTCTTCATGGGAAACAAAAGCGGGTTAGTTTCTTGAAGGATGGACATGACAAAAGGACTACACCTTTGGAGTTAGTGCATTCGGATGTCTTTGGACCTACGGAGGTAACCTCTTATGGAGGCGCACAATATTTTGTCACCTTTCTTGATGATAGCACCCGAAAGGTATGGGTTTATATGCTTTCTAAAAAATCAGAAGTATTCTCTAAATTTAAAGTTTTTAAAGCTCTTGTGGAAAATCAGAGTGGTCATAAAATTAAGTGTTTGAAAATGGATAATGGAGGTGAATTTTATTCGTTGGAGTTTGATAACTTTTGTGCAAATCATGGTATAAGATGAATTAAGGTTGTACCTTATTCCCCTCAAGAAAATGGGGTAGCAGAATGGTTAAATAGAACCATTCTTGAGAAAGCATGGTGTATGCTTTCCAATGCCGATTTGGGCAAAAAATTTTGGGCGGAAGCCTACAATACATCAGTCTATTTAATTAATAGGAATCCTTCATCTCGTCTAGAGTTTGGCATTCCGGAAGAGGAATCGCTAGGAAAAAGGATTTCGTACTCACACATTAAAGTTTTTGGGTGCGAAGCTCATGTACATGTCCCAAAAGAAAGAAGGATAAAGCTGGATTTCAAATCACAAAAGGGCATATTCATTGGCTATGGTGAATATTAGTTTGGGTATAGAATTTGGGATCTGATTGAGAAGAAGATTATTCGGAGCATAGATGTAGTTTTTAATGAGAAAGCATTCCCAACTTCTAATATGGAAGAAAAATCAGTGAGTGAATCTGTTCCTTTGTCTATCGTTGATAACAATAACATTTTTGATGGAGATGTGTAGAATAATCCTCCACAAAATTTTGCTTCACCAACATCAGTGTTATTTCCTGTTCATACCTCATCTTCCTCATCTTATGAAGATGATCCGAACATTTCTCAAATTCATATGGAATCACCATACTCTAGTTTTTTTTTAAATCCCATGCCACATGGACAATCAAAACATCCAAATTTCATGCTTCCTTCTTTGCACTACACATCCACTAATATGGATAGCGTGTTGCATAACACAAGACAGAGAGTCATAGACTCTTCCTTGAACCTACGTAGTGTTGAAGCTTCTAGACAGGAGGCATTAGAATCAAGTGAAGATGCTCCCTTGCGTGAAGCTGCTCCTCTGTTTGAACATTCACGCACATCTCACCTGTGTGAGACCCCCTTTCTCTCACGCGACCTCCCTCCCTGCCCACGCAATCCCTCTTCACATTGCCATGTGGATGACTCCACCATAATACACTACCCGCTGACTACTCCTTTTCAATCTCCAGTAAGCTCTCACTTACAGATCACTCCTTTACGTGGCTCAGCAGAACTTCATCCGCACTATGCTCCTCTTCACGGCTTTGCAAAGTTTCACCCAAAACCTTCTTCTTCACATCGCTCCCTCCATCCTGATGTTGAGACATCACATGCCAGTCTTGACATTCATTCCCTCAACCCTGGGCATGATAACACAGAGTATACAATGAATCAGTTCACTTTTGGTGATCAACCTGAACAAGACAGGTTTGAAAGCCATGACAAGAATGATAGAGCAGCTCACAGCAACAAAGAAATAGCTCATGGTTTTTCCCAATTCTCTCATGACAGAGAGATTACTCTGCAAACCAAGGAAATACCTCATGGTAGCAGGGACAATGTCCATGACAGATAGTTTAGAAGTCCTATTCAATTTGACATTCAACATGAAAATAGGGATTCTTCACTTTGTGGAAATAGGGACACTTCACACCAATCATCTGGTGTGAAATCAACAGAACTAACAAATTCAAATAAATCTAGTCAAATTAATATGGGATATGATGATAATCAATTGAAGAGAATTCATTCTCGTGAACTAGATCATCCTGAATTGAGAAGATCCTCAAGACAAAGGAAAGTTCTGGAAAAATTCTCTGATTATTAGCTATTATTTGTTGAAGAGGCAGAGCCAAAACTATTAATTTCTGAGCAAATTGAACTTGCAAATTTTAAAGAGGCATGTATAAGAAATGATAAGAACAATTGGTTTGTTTCTATGATAGATGAAATGAGTTCGCTTAAAGAAAATGACACCTGGCATTTGGTTGTTCTTCCACCAAATCGAAAACCACTCAAGAACAAGTGAGTTTATAAATTAAAAGAAAAAGGAGGGGGTAAAAAATGGTTCAAAGCTCGGTTGGTAGTAAAAGGATATGCTCAGAAACAGGGGATTGATTTCGCTGAAATATTCTCTCTAGTTGTGAAGATGACATCCATCCGAACAGTATCAGGATTAGCAACCATTTGGGATCTTGAGTTGGAACAGTTAGATGTTAAAATGACATTTTTACATGGAGACATAAATGAGGAGTTATACATGCATCGGCCTAAAGGTTTCGTGAAAAAGGGGTAGGAACATCTCTATTGCCAGCTGAAGCGTAGTTTGTATGGGCTCAAACAAGCCCTGAGATAGTGGTATGTCAAGTTTGACTCCTTCATGCTTGAACATAATTTTATCAGATGTGAATTTGATCCGTGCACTTACTACAAGACACTTCCGAATGGTGAATTTTTCATTCTTCTTCTCTACGTTGACGACATGTTAGTAGCAGCCACAATCTCTAAAATTGTTAGTGAGCTGAAAAGTAAATTGGCAAATACATTTTCTATGAAGGATTTAGGGGCAGCCAAGAAGATTCTTGGTATGACTATCACCCAGGATAGGAAGAAGAAAGTAATTACTTTATCACAAAAGGAATACATTGACAAAGTAATATAGAGATTTGGTATGGCTGATGCACATAGTGTTTCTACTCCACTTGCTTCTCATTTTCAGTTATTAGCACATTTTTTTCACAAACAGAAGAGGACAAGGAATATATGGAGGACATTCCATATAAATCTACAGTTGGTAGCATTATGTATGCTATGATTTCGACATGTCTTGACATTGCTCATGCGGTGGGAGTTGTGAGTAGATTCATGAGAAATCCTAGGAAGACTCATTGGGAGGCCATCAAATGAATATTAAGATATCTTAAAGGCACTTCAGATTTGGCCTTATGTTTTTGTAACAATCATGAACAGTTACGAGGATTCACGGATTTAGATCTTGCCGAAGATTTGGATAAGCGTAGATCTACTACCGGTTACACATTCATGTTCATTGGAGCTGCTATTAGCTGGGCCTCAAGGTTGTAACATTCTATTGCTCTTTCTTTCACTAAAGCTAAGTATTTGGCACTTTTCAAAGGTGCTCGGGAAATGATCTAGTTGCAGCAATTACTTGGTGAAATGAAGTATCAACAAAATGATTATGTTCTTTTTAGTGACAGTCACAGTTCCATATTTATGGCTCATAATCATACCTCTCAGTGAAGTTCAAAACAAATTGACATCGATGCTCACTTTGTTTGGCACATGGTTGAAGATGGCAGGCTAAAGGTTGAAAAGATTGATACTAAGATCAATCTAGCAGATATATTCACAATAGTTGTAACCAAAGAGAAGTTTGAATGTGAAAAAACTTCTCTTGGACTTGTTAAGTTGAAGTAGATTAGCATGTAGAGCAGGGGAATGCCTGATCAGCTAAATTATCCATTGACTTCCAGTGGGAGTTTGTTGGGATTGGAAGGCCAATGGACTTTTGTCTATTGTGCCTTGTCTTTTCAGCTACTCAGTATGAGCTTATAAATAAGTCTTTGTCTCTCATTTGTAAACATTCTATTTTTGGAGATGAATACAATTCTTCTACTCTCAGTGTGGACGTAGCCACTATTGTGGTGAACCACGAGAAATAAGTGTGTTCTATGTATTTTGTAATCTGCTTTTGTTATTTTGTATTTCTTGTTTTATTTTGAATTCATTAAATCTACAATTTTATCTATTGCAATTAAACAAAAATTGAAAGACCTTGACAACTATTCTCAATGTAATATTCACGTTCTTGCAAATGGCCTCTGAAAATGTCAAATGGGATTAAACTAAACAAAAGTCCTTCCATTGGGTGGCTTGGTCAAACATGCAAATACAACGGAGCATTTCAGAATTCTTTTCCATATATAAAAATGGGATCCTGTTAAGCTCCCTAAAAAAAATATGCTATTGACCAAATTTCAAAAATTATAAAACACAACAGATTTTCACGAAAGTTTTAGCATTTGTTCTTCATAATCTACATATTTTGTGGTCTAAAACTACAAAAAAATTGCAAAAACATCATTATGTTTTTTGAATCTGGGAAAAAAAAGTTTGACATTTTTTTTGTCTTTAGTGCATTTTGTAGGTAGCTTAGCCTGTGTTATATAAATGTGCATTGCTGCAAATAATGTTTCAAAACATGCATAGTTGTTTAATAGAATTATATTTAATCATTAAATCTTGCAATTGATCCTTAATTCTCACAATTAGTGGGAAAGACTAGTTGGCCATGTTCTCAAGTTAGTTTGGCGTGTTCTAATAGTTGTGATGATTTATCAATAGAATAAATATACATTATTGTTTGAATATTAATGTATGAATAAATAGTATTTTTTTATAAACATGTTTAATTAAATTAAATACAAAAAAATCTATGCTAATCTATAGTCAATATAAAAAAAATAAACATTTCTCATTGATTGCATACATTACATGTGAGAAAATACATTGTTATTCATAATATGACAAATCTATGATAAAAAATTATAGTTTAGTTGGTAGAACATTTTAATAATAAATACAAGGTATTAGGTTCAAGTTTTAGTTGATCTACCAAAAAATCATTAGTTGATGAAAATATTGATTCCAAAAACATACTCAAGAAATCTAAAAAACATCATTGTGTGATGCTTTTAGATTTGTTCCTCTAAACAAATAGTTTAGATTTCAAAACCTTGTTGAAAAGAAAGCCTTGATTCGAAAAACATACTCAAAATATCTAGAAAACAACTTCATTGTAAATTGTTTCTAGATTTGTTCCTTCAAACAAATAGTTTGGATTTCAAAATATTATTAAAAAGATTTGTTCTAGATTTAGTGCAAAATTTCTTGGTCTACTTTCCTATTTCCATCTTTTCAAAATAAGACATAGAAAACTTATACCAGATATATTATTATATTTAGAATATGATTCCAATCCAAAAGAATTTAGGTTGAATATACCTACTTATAATCATATTTTAAAAAAATTCAATAAAAATAATGAATGAACTTATATATTTTAAAGAGATTATAAAAATAAAATAGATTAAACAAACCTACTTGTTATAATTATACTTCAAATAAAATTGAATCTTAAAATTATAAAATACATTATATTCTAACTTTTAATAATTAAAAATTTGTATGGTAAATGCACATTGTAATATTGAATAAACATATTTCAAATAAACCTTAACAATAAAGATTAAAGTAATCTTTATTTTTTGTTTTTAACTAAAACAAATTCCTTAGGAAAAAGATAAAGTCCCCACTTCCTCAATGCCTCAACTATAGCATAAAACTCCTAATCATAGACAAAGTATTTTCTTTTGGTATCATTCAACTTCTCACTAGAATAAGGAACGGGTTTACCTTCTTGACTCAAAATAGCTATAATGACATTGTCACAAGCATCACAATCTACTTGAAATACCTTATTAAAATCTTGAAGTGCCAAAACAAGCTTCTCTATAAATTTTCTCTTCAACAAATCAAAATAATTTGTTTCTCTTGTAGTTCACTTAAACTCTTTTCTATCCCTTCTCATAGTTTCAGTCAAGGGTCCACATATATTGCTAAAATTTCTGATAATTTTTTTGTAAAAGCTAGCTAAACTATGAAAAGATCTTACCTCGGTAACACTCCTTAGAGTAGGCCATTCAAGGATAGCCTTCACTTTTTCTGGGTCCATTTTATGACCATCTATTGAGACAACAAATCCTAGGTACACTAACTCCTTTTTCACAAAATTGCAGTTCTTCAAGTTAATCAACAACTTTTCTTCCCTAAGCTTCTCAAAGACCCTACAAATATGTTTTATATGTTCTTCCAATGTCTTACTAAAGATCAAAATATCATCCAAGTATTTAGAATAAATATCTTTCTCAAAAATTCTTTCAATACCTCGTTCATGAGCCGCATGAATGTGGTTGGCACATTGGTTAGCCCAAAAGACATAACTAACCATTCATAGAATCTTTCCTTTGTCTTGAAGTTTTTCTTCCATTCATCTCCTTGTCTAATATGGATTTGGTGATATCCACCCTTGAAGTTTGTCTTCGTGAAGTCCTTGTGCCCACTCAAGCAATCCATAATGTCATCCATCCTTGGTAATGGAAACCTATACTGATAGTAATTTTATTGATAGCCCAAGAATATGTACACAACCTCCTTTGTCTATTTTTCTTTAGTGCTAGTATTGTCGGTGTAGCACATGGACTCAAAATCTCTCATATCAACCCCTTCTTCAACAATTATTGCACTTTTCTATTCAAATCTTCACTCTCTACTGGAATCATTCTATGAGTTGTCTTATTTAGGAAACTAGCTCTAGGAATCAAGTATATTTGATGACTATTCTTTCTTATTGGTGGAAATCTATTAGGTACATTATCAGATACAATATCTTTAAACTCATCCAATAAATCTAGACAACTTTCACAAGTACATATTCTACTTCCTTTTTATCAACTCTTGGAATTAAAGCGAAACCCATGTTCATATTTTATACCTTCTAGAAACTTCCTTCCATCAACTAAGCATATTCTTGCATTACTACGTACCTTTTCCTCTATTTCCTTTTATGGCTTTAACTTATGTCAGAGTCTATCCTATGTCAAAGAATAGGTATTTGCACATCCATCATGTGCTACACGAGGATCAAATTTCCACGGTATCACTGAAAAGATATGAAAAATATCCTTAGGCATAAGTTATCACATTATACCTCATCGTGATAGTTTCCAATTTTGAAATTTACTAGACATTGTTCATTGACCAAAAACTTGTGATCCTTCTGCAACCAAGAAATCCTATAGGGATTCAAATTCTTTCTTCTCTCTACCTTCAATTTATCAATCATTTCCTGTAAAACAAGGTTATCAGTACTACCACTATCAACAATGACATTGCATACTTTACCATTACACTTACAGCTTGTGTGAAACAAATTGAAATAGCGTAGATGCCAAAACCTTCTTTTAGCACAAGGCAGCTCACAAAGAAAGAAAATTATTGATGATGATATCATTAGAAAAAGACTATACAATGTGTACAAGTCACGTGTAGAGGAAGTCGCTCCATTTCTTTAGGTTTGAAACTTCTTCTCTTTGTAGGGATATTTATTGTTTATTTTATCTACTGAAACTAAACATAAATTGAAAGACATTGACAACTATTGATAATTGATGTTGAGTTTATGCAACTCCTAAAAATAGGGATTTATTGGATAGTTTTTTGGGGGTAAAAGTACATAGTTGTGTCACACTAGAGGACAAATTTTATGGTTCTAGCCGAAATAGTTCCGATCGAAAGGGTTCCGACCGAACTGGTTCCGACCAAAAATATGTGGCACCCACTAGGCGCCATGTGGCATCTATGTGGTAGGGGGCTATGGCCGAAACCATTCTAGCCAGAATGGTTCTGGCTAAAACGGTTTCGGCCGAAACCCACAAAAACTATATAAACCGAATAAAATGAATGGGTAGGCTCATTTAAATTGAGTAGCTTGTGGATTTTGTGGAGCACTTAAGGAGGTTTTCAGGCGAAATAGGTAGGCCCTTTTTTTAATTTTTAATTTTAACATTTTTAATATTTTTTTATGTTTTTAAGTTGTTTTTGTCCATTTAATATTAAATAATTATAATTTGAATAAAAATGTTAATTTAATAGTTGTTTTTGTTCATGTAATTCTATTATTTTTAATTGTAGAAATTAAATAATATGATTTTATGTAGATTTAGTTATTTAATTAATGTAATATTTTTTCAATTAAGAAAATGTGTTAGTTAGTTAGTTAATTAATTAATTTACTTTAGATACGTTTTAAAATATTACGAAAATGTTACAAAACATTAGAAAAATGTACATAAATTATTAGAAACATGATATTAAAACATGAACCAACATAAACCTTAATATTAAATAAGCATGAACCCTAACCATAAACCTGATTTTAAAAAAAGGTCCCTTAACCTAATTAAAAAATAAACCTTAATATGAAATGTACATGAACCTTAACATTAAACCAACATGAAACTAGAACATGAAGCAACATAAACTCTAAAACTAGAAACCAACATAAACCAAAATACTAGAAACCAACATGAAATTTCTCTCTCTCTGACCATTTAAGACCTAACATGAAATTAACAAGACGTAATAGGACCCCTTAAGAGCTAACATGAGTAATAAGTTCTAATATTTCCTATTAAGACCTAACATAATTAATAAGACCTAATAAGACCCTTAAATTGATTAATACGACCTAATAAGACCTAGTACCTATTAACAAGACCTAATAGGACCCTTAAAAACTAATATGACCTATTAAGACCTAATAAGAATTAAGACCTAACATGTGACTTTAATACTTGACCAATTAGGACCTATTAATTGACTAATTAAGACTTAACATGTGACTAATATGATCAATTAAGACCAAACATGAAATTAATAAGACACAATAGGACCCCTTAAGACCTAACATGAGTTATAAGACCTAATATTTCTTATTAATACCTAACATGATTAATAAGACCTAATAAGACCCTTAACATCTAATATGACCCTTAACATGATTAATATTTTCTATTAAACTCTAACACTAGAAACCAACATGAACTTTCTCTCTCTCCAAGACCAATTAAGATCTAACATGATTACCAAGATGTAATAGGACCCCTTAAGAGCTAAAATGAATAATAAGACTGAATATTTCCTATTAAGACCTAACATGATTAATAAGACCTAATAAGACCCTTAACATCTTTAATAGGACCCTTAACATGATTAATATTTCCTATTAAACTCTAACACAACAAACTAACATAAACCTTGAAATACTAGAAACCAACATGAACTTTCTCCCTCTCTTTCTAACCAATTAATGTTGGAAATATAGATGCAGTAACTGAGAGGGGCGGGTGAATCAGTTAACCACAAAAAATATTACCACTGATCCCTTAAATATCTTAACAAATTATTTACTGTGCTACTCGGTAAATATACAGAGAAATGCTAAAACTTGATCCTTGAAGTGTGTAATAATTAAACTATTCTTAAGCATTCAACACTGATTAACTTACATGAATAAAGAAAATAACATGAACATAAGAGACACCAGATTTACCGTGGAAACCCAATATGGGAAAAACCACCAATGTAACTAGTTACTATTTTTCACTCTTCTAAAGTGATGCCCGGTTAGAAGCCAACCCGGTAAAAGGTTACAAAACACACTGTTAGGTGTGACCTTGTTAGAGGATTTAATCACCCTGCTAGGAGTGGCCTTGTAAGAGGTCTTGAAATAATTCAATAGAATTGTCACCTTGTTAGAGGATTTACAAAATGGTTGTTAAACCAACTCGGTTAAGATATTTTGATATCATTGCTACAATTGTAAGAGAGTAACAATGAAATGACCTGCAATTGAATTGCTGAATATAGATCTCTGTTCTGCTTCACTAGATCCTTACTAATCAAATAAATCTTTGCTGCTCCTCAAGGATATCTAACCATCCTTCAAAATTCACACATACCTTTCTTCAAAATGATTTCTGCATGCTGTATATATTTTATTCACCACTTGACCTTCTATATATATATGCCATTTTAATTAAAATTTAGATTGTCAAGTCGGCACAAATAATTATTATAACAGTCGGCTTAGATAAACAAACTGTAATAACAAAATCCTTTGAAAGGCCGACCATGCTTGGTAAACATTAATCCTGAAAAGATTTCCTTTGGTGACCGAGTTAACTCGGTAACCACAATAAATTCTACAACATCCTTCAAAGACTGAGAGAGCTCGGTAACCACTACTTTTCCTTTGATAACCGAGGAGGCTCGGTTAACACTGTTACCCTGTCATGTTTCCTTTAGACACCCAAGAGATCTCGGTAGACACTAAAAATCACCTAACTAATCGACTGAGCTCAGTAGACACTGAGAATTGCTTAGCTGACCGACTGAGAATGATAATTGATATGACATTTGTGTGACATCAAAGACAACACATAGCTAATCCAACAATGTCCTTCAGACAATTGTATCCAACAATCTCCCTCTTTGGCATTGATGGCAACACAACATGTCATAGCATAATGAAATTTCACAGAGAAACCTAGAAACATATCCTTAGCTTCATTCTAAATCTTATCATCTTCAAAATTCTTTGACCGAGAACTCTCCCTCTTAACTTCTCAAATTATTCTTCTTAGAAATTTCTTGAAATGACAGCAAACTCTCCCTCTTTGACAACACATGCCAAAGACAACTTACATAGTTTTGGTAAATATCAATGTACCTTATGTTCTGATTCATATGCAATGGTTCCCTGACTATGCTACATCAACTGATTGATCTTCAACATGTTCTGGTTGATGCATCACTAAAATTTTATTTAGTGAACCTCGGATAGGGGAGTGACCCCTAACTTGCCTCTAAGATACAAGAATGCATCCTTAGGTAGTGGCTTGGTGAAGATATCTACAATTTGTTCTTTTGTATGAATATATTCCAATCTAATTTCCTTGTCCTACACCAATTCTCTGACAAAGTGATATTTTATTGCAATGTGCTTGGTTTTGGAATGCATTACTGGATTCTTTGAAATATTTATTGCACTTGTATTATCACAAAACATAACAACTGGTTCTTTGATCTCAACCTTCATGCCTTACAAAAGCTATTTAAACCATACAATATTAGAGCAGTTTACTACTACAGCAACATATTCTACTTCTGTTGTGGATTGGGATGTGCAGTTTTTCTTTTTACTAGTCCAAGATACTAACCTCTTGCAAGAAAGAATGCTCCACCACTTGTACTCTTTCTGTCATCAATGTTTCCTTCTCAATTAGCATCAGTAAACACTTTTAAATCCAGATTGCCTCCAAATTTATACCACAAGCCATAATCTTCAGTTCCCCTTAAATATCTCAAGATTCTTTTGATTGCCATCATGTGATTTTCTCTGGGTTTAGCCGAGAATCTTGCCACTATACCAACTGCTAAGGCAATATCAGGCCTTGTGTGTACTACATACTGTAATTTTCCAATCATTGATCTGTATAAGGTTTGATCTACTTCTTTTGAATCATCATCTTTGGTAAGCTTCAGTCCAGTACACATGGGTGTACCAACTGGTTTTGAATCTTCCATACCAAATTTCTTAAGTATTTCCCTGATATATTTAGACTGAGTAATGTAGATCCCATTTTTGTTCTGCTGAATCTGAAGTCCAACAAAGAATTTTATCTGACCAAACATAGACATTTCAAATTCTTTGTTCATATGCTCTGAAAATTCTTTGCACTGATCATCATTTCCTGTAAACACAGTATCATCCACAAATATTTCTGCCAAAACAATTTTGTTATCTGATCCTTCTTTGATGTATACATTACTGTTGTCATTAGCTCTTTTGAAATCAATCTGAGTAAGGTAGTTATGTAATCTTTCATACCATGCTCTAGGAGCTTGTTTCAGACCATACAATGCTTTGTGTAATTTGCAGACCATATCCCTTTTGTCTGGATCAATAAAACCTTCAGGTTGCTCAATGTAGACTTCTTCCTCAAGAATACCATTGAGAAATGCATATTTTATATCCATCTGATATAGCTTAAATCCTTTATGTGTTGCATATGCAAGTAAAGTCCTCACACCTTCTAATCTTGCAATAGGAGAAAAAGTCTCTCCATAATCTATTCCTTCTTCTTGAGAATATCCTTTACATACCAATCTTGCTTTGTTTCTTGATACGTGACCATCTTCATTCAACTTATTTCTGAATACCCATTTTGTCCCAATTACATTTTTATCTTTAGGCCTAGGTACAAGAGTCCATGTCTTATTTTTCTCTATTTGCTCTATTTCTTCATTCATAGCCTCAATCCAACTTTCATTTACTAATGCATCATTGACATTTTAAGGTTCAAAATCAGCAAATAAACATGTACCTTTTAGTTTACTTCTTGTCATAGTACCATCTGATTTGTTTCCAATAATCTGATCTGGTTCATGATGCTTTCTGACATACTTGGCCAATATAGGTTCCTTGCTTCCTGAATGAGTTACATTGTCATCTTCTTCATCTTCAGGTTTAGGTTGCTTGGGCTTGGTAGATACTTTCTTGGTAGCTTCAGACTGAGACTTGGTACTTTGTGACTCGGTCTGAACTTCTTCTTGTGACTTGGTTACTGTACTGGGCTTGGTAGATGTGGTTTCCTTATTGATAGATGTGTCTGGCAATGTATCAGGTTCGATGTAAACAAATTTTCTATAATCCTTTGGTTCCTTTTTGCTTTCTTCTTTAGTCTTTTCTGCAAACTCATCAATTCTCACATGTGCACTTTCTATGATTTTGTGAGTAGACAAATTTAGACATCTATATGCCTTACTTTTGCAAGAATATCCCAAAAATATTCCTTCATCACTTTTTACATCAAGTTTTCCTTTTCTAGATTCTTTTAAGATATAACATTTACTACCAAATACTTTTAGGTAACTTACATTTGGTTTGTAGCCATACCATAGCTCATACGGAGTCTTGAATGTGTCTTTTCTCAGCTGTACTCGGTTCAAGGTATGAACTGCAGTGCTGATAGCTTCCTTCCAGTATTTCATAGCAATGTTCTTTTCAATCATTAGAGTCCTTGCACAGTCCATGATAGATCTGTTCCTTCTTTCAGCTATTCCATTCTTCTCAGGAGTTCTCGGGGCTAATACCTGTCTTTTGATTCCTCTTTCAATGCAAAAATTATTGAATTCATGGGAGATGAATTCACCACCTTTGTCTGATCTCAAGCATTTTATTCTTTTTCCTTTTTCCTTTTCTACTCTTGCTAAATACCATTTGAACTTCTCAAATGCTTCTGACTTTTCTCTTAAATACATAACAGTCATCATTCTAGAGTAATCATCAACAAAGAGAATAAAGAATTTTTCTCCGGTATAGCTCTCAATTCCAATAGGTCCACATAAATCAGTATGCACAATTTTCAAAATATCTTCAGACTGATAGTTTTTACTTTTAAAACTAGACTTTCGCATTTTACCAATTTGACAAATCTTGCATAGACCAACATCAGGTTTCTTCAAAGTAGGAATATCTCTTACTTTCTTGAATTTGCTTATTTTCATCATGTTGTCAAAATTTACATGACATAACCTTTTGTGCCATAACCAACTTTCTTCAATTTGAGCAATAAAACATGAGTAATCACCAAGATCAAGATAAAACAAGTTACCTTTGGTTTGTTTGCCTGATCCTATCAGTTTTCCTTTGTCATCCAGCAGTCTTGCTTTGCCATTCATGAATTCAACCTTGAATCCAATGTTAATTAGCTGTGCTACACTTAGAAGATTATGCTTTAGTCCTTCAACCCAATATGCATTATCACATATAAGTTCTTTGGTTAATGAAATTCATCCCTTTCCTTTTATACAACAAGGTTCATTGTTTCCAAACCTTACATTACCACCATCAAAGTTTTCAAAGTGTTCAAACTTAGTCCTGTCACTAGTCATATGATATGAACATCCACTGTCTATAATCCATGTATCATTCTTGCTTATATGAGAGATAAGTGCTATCTCATCTTCATCATTATCAGATTCATCTTTTACAGAAATGAAAACAATTTCATCTTCACTATCATCCGAATCTTTAGCTAAAAAACATGTTTTCTTACCTTTATCCTTGAATGATTTGAAATTTTTCTTGCCATTGTACTTGTAACTTTTCTTCTCATCTTTGCTTTGCTTGTTTGGACATCTAGCTGCAATATGACCGATTTCTTCACATGAAAAATAGATTAAGGGAGTTTTACCTTTGTATTTTCCTCTGCCTCTTGAATACTTCTTTGCAAGTAATGCTTCAATAACTTCAAGATCGCTATCAGAACTTTCCTCTGATTCTTCTTCACTTTCTGATTGAATTTTCTTCCCTTTCTTGAGTGAAAGTTTGGCCTCAAAGGTTGATTCAATATTTTTAGAAGTTGGAACATAGTTGTCATAGTTATCCAGTTCAAAGGCTGTCAATCTTCCAACTAAGGCATCCAAAGTTATATTGTGATTTTCTTCACATCTTCTTTCTTGAATAGCAGAAACTCTTATTGCATAAATAGGAAGTAATGTTCTAAGAACCTTACTTATAACAGTTTCATCATCAATTTTTCCTCCAGAAGCTCTAATTGCACTAACACTTGTCTTGAGCCTTTCAACATATTTTGCAATGTTTTCTTCTTCTCTCATTTTCATCTGATCAAACTGTCCTCTTAGGCTCTCTGCTTTGGCTCTCTTCACATTGTCATCACAGCCATAGATTTTCTTCTGCTTGTTCCACATTTCATGAGCAGTTGTGTAGTCTTTGATTTCATCAAATTCTTCATAGCTAAGAGTTGATGCAATGTTTATCATCATAGTGTTATGGTTCTTCTTCTCTGCAATGTCTTCAACAGTTAATGTGCTAGTAGGAATTGTATATTCTTGATCAATATATTTGCATCTTGAATCACCAATGGAAGCCAGATGTAGTCTCATGAGACCTTTCCATGCTGAAAAGTTATCTCTATTAAGCCTTAGAATTTCTCTTTTGTAAGACATCCTGATCTTTAGCTTAGGTCGTTGAAACCCTTCCTGCAAGCACCAAAAGCTCTGATACCAATTGTTGGAAATATAGATGCAGTAACTGAGAGGGGGGGATGAATCAGTTAACCACAAAAAATATTACCATTGATCCCTTAAATATCTTAACAAATTATTTACTGTGCCACTCGGTAAATATACAGAGAAATGCTAAAACTTGATCCTTGAAGTGTGTAATAATTAAACTGTTCTTAAGCATTCAACACTGATTAACTTACATGAATAAAGAAAATAACATGAACACAAGAGACACCAGATTTACCGTGGAAACCCAATATGGGAAAAACCACCAATGTAACTAGTTACTATTTTTCACTGTTCTGAAGTGATGCCTGGTTAGAAGCCAACCCGGTAAAAGGTTACAAAACACACTGTTAGGTGTGACCTTGTTAGAGGATTTAATCACCCTGCTAGGAGTGGCCTTGTAAGAGGTCTTGAAACAATTCAATAGAACTATCACCTTGTTAGAGGATTTACAAAATGGTTGTTAAACCAACTCGGTTAAGAGATTTTGATATCACTGCTACAATTGTAAGAGAGCAAAAATGAAATGACCTACAACTGAATTGCTGAATATAGATCTCTGTTCTACTTCACTAGATCCTTACTGATCAAATAAATCTTTTATGCTCCTCAAGGATATCTAACCATCCTTCAAAATTCGCACATACCTTTCTTCAAAATGATTTCTGCATGCTGTATATATTTTATTCACCACTTGACCTTCTATATATATATGCCATTTTAATTAACGTTTATATTGTCAAGTCAGCACAAATAATTATTATAATAGTCGGCTTAGATAAACAAACTGTAATAACAAAATCCTTTGAAAGGCTGACCATGCTTGGTAAACATTAATCCTGAAAAGATTTCCTTCGGTGACCGAGTTAACTCGGTAACCACAATGAATTCTGCAACATCCTTCAGAGACCGAGAGAGTTTGATAACCGCTACTTTTCCTTCGATAACCAAGGAGGCTCGGTTAACACTATTACCCTGTCATGTTTCCTTTAGACACTCGAGAGATCTCGGTAGACACTAAAAACCACATAACTGACCGACTGAGCTCGGTAGACACTAAGAATTGCTTAGCTGACCGACTGAACTCGGTAGAAACTGAGAATGATAATTGATATGACATTTGTGTGACATCAAAGACAACACATAGCTAATCCAACAATGTCCTTCAGACAATTGTATCCAACAATTAAGACCTAACATGATTAACAAGATGTAATAGGACCCCTTAAGAGATAACATGAATAATAAGACCTAATATTTCCTATTAGGACCTAACATGATTAATAAGACCTAATAAGACCCTTAAATTGATTAATACGACCTAATAGGAATTAAGACAAGTAACATGTGACTAATACTTGACTAATTAAGATCTATTAATTGACCGATTAAGACTAATTAAGACTTAACATGTAACTAATATGATCAATTAAGACCTAACATGATTAATAAGACATAATAGGACCCTTAAGAACTAACATTAGTAATAAGACCTAATATAAAACCCTGAACATCTAATAGCACCACTTAATACCTAATAGAACCCTTAAGAATTAATAAGAGGTCTAATATGGCATATTAACACCTAAATTGATTAATATGAACTAATAAGACCTAATATCTACTAATAAGACCTAATGGGACCCTTAAGAACTAATAGGACCTATTAAGACCAATTAGGTCCAATATGACCTATTAAGACCTAATAGGACCAATTAAGACCTAGCACGTGACTAATACTTGACCAATTAGGACCTATTAATTGATCAATTAAGACTAATTAAGACTTAACAAGATTACTAATATGACCAATTAAGAAAGGTAACATGATTAATACGACCCCTTAAGACTTAATAGGATTAATACAACCTAATACTTGACCTAATACCACTTGAGACCTAATAGGACCCCTTACTTTCAATCTACATCAACATCTACATTGAACCATAACTCAAAGCCTCTTTTCATTAGAAAATTTGTAACATGTATGTGTAACATATATGAACTTCTTAAATTTGTATGTACATGTATATATATATTTCATCTTTAAACTAGATGATTAAACTTGTAACATGTATGTTTGAATTTTTAACATGTATGTGTTTAAATTTGTAACATGTGTGTTTCTTAAATTTGTAACATGTATATTTCTTAAATTTGTATGTACATGCATATATATATATATTTCATTTTTAAACTAGATGATTAAATTTGTAACATGTATGTTTCTTAAATTCATATGTACATATATATATTTCATTTAAACTAGATGATTATAATGTACATGTGCAAAGATCTATATATATTCTTGTTTATACTTCCGCATATATCCATTTTATCTATTACATGGCATCGGGTAGAGGCTCAGTGGATTCCAGAGAGATTAGTGTATAGGGGGGGTGGTAGTGGTAGTCATCACTCCTCACATAGATCGACCAATTCTGCAGAGGCCAGAGAGAAGCTATTTGCTTCTACCATTGATAGATTGACAGGAACCATAGAGGTTTTGGATCAAACCATTGCTTCATCCACCACCCTTCCTAATAGGGATAGGGTGCACACTATTAGAGCTGATTAGTTGTGTATGATTGACATAGTTCAATCATACAATCCATATGATAGTATCAACATTGATACATTCTATACAAAAGCATAAATTACCAACATAACTAATTAATTCACTAAGTATAATTAACTTTAACATAATTACCAAAAGAATCAATAACTAACATAATTAACTAACATAATTCATGTAAACTAATTTGTATATACACATGTATAAACTTTAAAATACAATTAAGTAATCTAACTAATGTCATGTAAGTAAAAAAAAATTAAATAAGTAACTAACTAATGTCTTAAGGGGAGGTAATGCATCAAAGCATAAAATTAATTAACTATCTAACTAACAATTACCAATTAATTATGTAACAGAATTAACTAAAACATAATTACCAAAAGCATAATTAATTAACATAATTAACTAACTAACAATTACCAATTAATTAAGTAGGTAACTAACATAATTAATCAAAGCATACAATTAATTAGCTTACTAACATACATAAAAACATACAATATGTATGAGTTCAAACATGCAAGTTCAAACTATAGAGTTCAAATATGAAAGTACAATAGCTACAAAAAGAAGTTTATTCTAAAGCTCCTCATACATATAGTCTAGATCCTCTCTATTTTTTATTATCTCCAAAAAATTTTCATGCTCTTCAATAGAAAACCTCCACTTCTGATTGCCATGTCCTCTTTTTTGCAATGTCTTGAATTACAACTTTGTTGCTATAACCAAGTGACTAATGTAAAACTTTTTGGCTACACATGTATTCAACAAATTGAACACCATTTTTGTCAACCTTTATTTGTTGATAATAGGTTCCTTCAATAACAACTGAACCAATTGGATATGTCTGTCGATCATCATCTACAGTTTCTTCTGTCAACTTGTATTTTGCTTTCGTGCATCTTAGTGGATAATAATCCACACTTTCTACATTGTCAAGATCTGAAACTACAAAAAAAATATCACCTATACAAATATATTCTATTAAAATTAAATAAAAGAACATGTATGTGCATGCACCTGTAACAACTATATCAGAAACACACTCATAATCAGTTGAATATATAGAATCATGAATGTTTATGTCAATGTCATCATCTTCATAAGGAGGCCTTCTGATTAACTCCTTCATATCCCATTGTGAAACATATCCGTTTGCAATATTCTCACATCGACACAATGGATTGTCCTTAATGCAGTGAGCACAAAAACATGATTTTTCTCTTACTTGAATCAAAAGAGGCTTGTGTTGTCCTATAGTGATCAATTGATGTAAACTTCTAATACCAACAATTCTTTGACAATTGTAAGGATTAGATCGGTCTATATCTGTTACAAATATGAAATGAAAGTTGCACATTTTTAGATCAACAATTATGAAAATATAGACATGAACACGAAATCAAATTTTAATTTAAAATTTTACAACAAAATATAAATTACCTTTCACTTCCCAAAAATAATGTTTGTTGTATTTGGTGTCCCAAGGAGAAAAATGACTTTGACACCATTTAAAAATTTTCTTTGAATTCTCTATCATGTTACCTGTACATTTCAAAATTATCAGTTTAAAGAAAATGGATCTAATCTAAAATTATATTATTTGAAATTTAAATATATATATATATATATATATATATATATAAAACACCATTTGTACCTGCAAGTTCATGTTGGTGAAGTGCACACTTCACACATGCTCATGCTCCATCGTGCTCTCCTTTTCCATGTCCACTTTCAAAGAAGTTCCACAAAAACTTAATACTGCATCTAGCATGTTGCATGGCTAGCCAGTTAAAGGCTTTTATAGATTTAAATTGTCTTGCAAAATTAAGTTGTACATGCATACATACATGTCATCCTTTAATAATTTAACAAGTAATTAAAAAGTAGATGGACTCATTTCCTATTTGCTTTGCAACTTGAGTGCCATTTTGAAATTCAAAATTATCCCTTGCATGGTGGACGCTCCTGAGGAGGAACCCCCTCCTCCTCCTCCTGGTGACCCTCCTTTGTCACCACCCATTCAACCCTTGTCAGAATTTTCCACTTTTCCTCGATCAGAGCCCTTGGATTCTCTGCTTACCTCTGGGCCCAAGCTAGACTGGAAAGGCATGCTTGTGGGGACACAAACTGCTGAGGTGGATCCTCTTTGTTGTGTGACTAATATTATAGATGAAGGCACAAAAATCCTCCTCCCAGATTCCATTGTTGACAAAAAAATGGTGGAATTCCATCAAGCCTTTATTGGACGCTTTTTCGACTGCAGACCCACCATCAATATGGTGAGAAAATGGGTGGGAGTCAACTAGAAACTAAAAGGAAGTGTGGCGACCTCAATGATGTTGGGTGGTCTTTTCTTATTCAGATTCATGGTGGTAGAGGACCTGTCCCTCATCCTTATGAGTTCCTATTTGTATTGTAAGCACCCCCTCATGTTGGCTAAGTGGAAGCCTGGCTTCGACCCTTCTACTGACCTAAATAAGATGGCCCCTATTTGGATCCAGTTGCCAAGTCTCCCACTGGAGTTTTGGGATGAACAGGTCTTTAGGTCAATTGGGAACTCCTTTGGTCATTTTATAACTACTGACTTGATAACCCTCTCGAAGTCTCATCTTTCTTTTTCTCATTTCTGTGTTAATGTCCCCATTAAGAAGACTCTCCCCAACTTTGCCTTCCTAAAATCCAAACTAGGGAAATGGTCTCAGTCCATTGTGTATGAGAATGCTACTCTCTTCTGTCAAGATTGCAATTCTAAAGGGCATATAAGGAAGGATTGCAAAGAACGTAAGATACCAAAGCCAAAACTTAAGGTTGTCATTGCTCCTTCCCCCTTGAAAACCATAGATGTTGCTTCTCTGATGACCCAGGGTGCTGTTGTGCTATCGACCCATGCTACTAAGGAAAATCCCCCTTGAAGGTGGCCCCTTTGAGTAGTTAGCTAGAAGAGGGAGAAATACCTATGGGTGGAGTCTCCATTGAGGAGGAAAGATGTTCCCCTCATAGTGATATGGTTAATAAACTAGACTAAGAAGATCTAACACTCATGTGTAACACACAACTACCACTTGAAACACCAATTTTGGAACTAGTGGAGAGCCTAGTGATGGAAGTGGTTCTCAATACCTATGTTACTGGGCCACAATAGGCTGGTTGTAGTACCCTAGTGAAGCCAACTGAGAGTTTGAATGGTGAAGATGGAGAATGGAAAACCCAACAAAGGAAAACAAGGAACAACAAAAAAAACTAATGTTGGTGTGGACACAAAACTAGGACAACCATCAGATAGGATGAGAAGGCATAGGAGCACAACAAAGGAGATTACAGCTGGCAGGCAAAAAACCCTCGACCTCACACCCAAAGGTAAGAAATGATTATTTTCTCCTAGAATATTTAGGGCTTAAACAACTCATAGAAACAACTTGCTGTCAAGCAATACATTGTTGATTATAGAGTTGATATTCTCCTTATTCAAGAAGTTAAAATGACCTATAGTAACTTTGATTCTTTGGTGGGATGGCTATAGCCTGGAGCCATGTTCTTTTATTCTAAGGCTAGTGGGGCTTCTGGAGAGATTGCTACTCTCTGGAACCTATCTAAAGTTAAAGGGGATGCCCTCATTTTCTCCCACCACCATCTTTCTATTTCGTTCACTTCCCTGATGGCTACCTGGCACTATTTTAATATTTACACCCCTAATTCTTGTCAGGGTAGAAAGGACATTTGGGAGGAGCTTTCATCCTCTTTTCTCCTCCTATAGGGCTCTAATTTCTTGGTGGAAGGGGACTTCAACTCCCCTCTTTACCCTTATAAAAAATGTGGGGGTATTATGGATTTCACTGAAAGCATGGGGGACCTGTCCAGCTTTGTCAGCTTGAATGGGCTCCATAATGTAGATCTTAAAGGTAATCCCTTCACCTGACCAACAACAGGAAGGGAAACCACCTGATTTAGGTGTGGCTGGATAGGGTCCTTATCTCTTCTGCTTGGGATCTAGGACCCTCCTGCTCTCTCATTGCCCTCCCTAGAACCACCTTTGATCACAACCCTCTGCTACTAAAGTGGGTGGATGGGAAGAACTCCTACCCTACCCCCTTCAGATATGAAATTATGTGGACTTTGCACCCCAATTTCCAAGATAGGATTCACCAATGGTGGTCTACACTGATCAAGGGTATTGCCATGTTTAGAGTGGCCCCTAAACTGGAAATCATCGGAGAAGTTGTTAAAGGGTGGAGTAAAACTACCTTTGGAGACATCTTTTATAAAAACAAAACCCTGATTGAGAAACTAGAAAACCTTCAAGGGAAGATGGCTACAGGAAACTTATCGCCTAACTTACTCATTGAGGAGGAAGAGGTTAGGAAAAATTGGAAGGCTATCCTGGCTAATGAGGAAGTTTTTTGGAAATAGAGGTCCAGAGTGTTGTGGCTCAAAGAGGGAGATAGGAACTCTACTTTCTTCCATCAGTCTACCTGCAAACACAAGAGACAGAATACTGTCAGCACTCTAAATGATAATGGGGGGAATGTGATCTCTGATCCTACTTTGCTGGGGAATTTAGCTACAGACTACTTCCTCAACTGCTTTTTGGATGCGAGTTCAGGGAATTTTGAAATCCTCCAAAATCAGCTTATCTCTATTTTGTCGAAGGTGATTACTAACAATGACTACATATCCCTTCTTTCCAAATTCACTGATTTTAAAGTTTAGGAAGCAGTGTTCTCCATGCAACCCTTCAAAGCCCCTAGCCTTGATGGTTTTCCCCCATCTTTTTTTCAAGATTTCTGGGACATTGTTGGTTATGATGTGACACATGTGGCTAGGGATTTGTTCAGAACTAAGAAAATCCTCAAACAAGTCAATGACACTTTTATTGTTCTGGTGCCAAAGTGTGTCGAGCCCAAAAGTATGGATGAACTCAGACCCATTAGCCTCTATAATACCATGTACAAAACCTTTTCTAAGATTTTGGTCAACATAATCAAACCCCTTCTCAGTAAAGTTATTAATCCTAATCAGAAAGGTTTTGTCCCTGGGAGACAAATATTGGATGCTGCCATCACCACCCACAAAATTATACATTCTATCTCCCATAGCAAGGCTGCTGGTATGTCACTTAAACTTGACATTTCTAAAGCCTATGATAAAGTTAACTGGAAGTTCCTCTATAAGGCCCTTGCCTCCTTTGGTTTCTCTTAGAATTTCATTACTTTGATAAAAGTCTACACTGAAATTGTCAGATTCTCTATGCTATTCAATGGCAAATTGGGGACTAAATTTGCTACTACTAAGGGTCTTCACTAGGGGGATCCTCTTTCTCCCTATCTTTTTATCCTTCTTGCTAAGGTCCTAGGCCGTAACATGATGCACCTAGCACGGTTGAAAAAAAAATGAGGCGATCAAACCTGCCTCCAGCCTTCCTCCTGAAGTCTTGTAGCAGTTTGTGGATGACACGTTCTTCTTCAGTACTTCCTCAGTTTTGGAAGCTAGGGAGTGGAAAATTATGTTTGACAGTTATGCTACTACTTCGGGGAAACATATAAACTATCATAAAAATGGAGTATTCTTCTTCAATACTGAGATGATGGTTCAAAATAAGATTCTTAGAATTCTTGGCTGTCAGGCTGATTCACTCCCTGCAACCTACCTTGGCCTCCCTCTTATTGTCAAAGATGTGAAGAATGAGTTTTGGAACTCCATACTTGAGTGAACTCAAAGGAAGTTGGCTGGATGGAAAGGTAAACTTCTCAGCAGCACTAGTAAGCTTCAACTCCTTGCAACTTCTCTTCAAGGAATTCCTATCTATTTCCTTTCCATTTTCCAAATTTTTGGTGTCATGGCTAACAAGTTGGAAAAGATTTAGTGAATCTTCCTTTGGTCGGGGTCTAAAGAAAAGTGAAGGCTCCCTTTGGTTAGATGGGAAAAGTTTTTCCTCCCAAAACATTTGGGGGGCCTAGGGCTAAGAAGAATTAACAATCTCAATAGGGCCTTGCTCTCCATGTTGTCCTAGTACATGGTCTCAAGTTCTATTGATTGGTGCAAAATTATGGAGGTCAAATACCTTGATGGGGTTTGCTTCTGTAAGCTCTTTTTGGAACAGGGGCACCCAAGAGGTTCCAAAATATGGAACAATATCCTCAAGAATAAAAGTATTATGGAGAAAGGGACTCTTTGGAAATTAGGTAATGGTGGGGACATCAAGTTCTGGGAGGACCCTTGGCTTCCTGATGCCATTCTTGCTGCTACCCATTTCTCCCAATTAAGAAACATCCTTATCCATAGAGTTGGTAGTTTGGTCTCAGATTTCATAACAAATGGCAGATGGATAGATATTACCCCTTTCCTAAGGGATAGACTGGATCTCCTTAATTTGGCTACTAACCTCAATACCTTAATCCACTCTATCCACATTCCCATGTTTGACAGGCCTAATAGACTTCTATGGCGTCATACCCAACATGGTGGCTTCACAGTCAAACCTGCTTATAATCAGCTTACTATGGTCTTTGTTGACACTACCTGTTGGAAAAATGTGTGGCAATCACAACTTATCCCTAAGGTCAATTTCTTCTGGTGGATGGTGCTACATGGGAAAATCCTTACTCTGGACAACCTCACTAAGAGGGGGTTTATCCTTGCCAATAGATGTTTCTTATGCAAGAGAGAAGAGGAGAACATGAATCACTTATTTATTCACTGTGATTTTGTGTTTGAGGTGTGGTAGCAGATTTTAATTCGCCTATGCATCCAGCGGGTTCCTAATAAGGATACCTATGATTTTTTCCATAACTGGCTCTCTCCTTCCCACAACCCTTTGATAAAGTTCATGTGGAATCATGCTCTACCAATTTTCTACTGGTCTCTTTGGAAAGAGCATAATAACAGGATCTTCTGAGATACAGAGTTGAATAGCACAGAGATGTTTCAAATTGGGCTCAAATTGCTTCAGGATATCTTACTTGTCACCCACTAGAAGACTCCTAGTCTCCCACCTTCAACTTGGGACCTTAAAAATGCCTTAGGCTGGGGGTTGGATAAGGGTTTTGCCAAATTTGACAATACCAAAATTGCTGCTTGAAATGCTACTATGTGGATTCCTCCTTGAGTTACTTGGCATAAGTTGAATTTTGATGGGTCAGTTCACAATTAGTTCCAAGTTGGTGGGGGTGTCATCCATGATCATAATAGAGGCTTATTGGTGGCTTATGTTGGATCCCTTCAAAACCATATAGTTAACCAGGCGAAGGGCATGGCTCTTCTGTGGGGATTGAAATTTTCCATGTCCATAGGCTGCACCAACATTGTCATTGAAGGAGATTCCAAAATTATAATTGATGCTTCCAAGGGTGTCTGTAATGCTGGGTAGAAAGTGGATAGCATTTTGAAAGATATCCATGGCTTTTTGGACTGCATGCATAGGGTTTCAATCATGCATATCTACAAGGAAGGAAATGTGATTGCTGACGCCATGGAAGCTGTCAGTCTGCATCTAGATAGGCTTAGGTGTTGGAGAGTTGTTTATCAGCTTCCCCAGAACACTAAAGACCTACTTAGGTGGGAAATGAGAGGAACTAATTTTGAATCTCATGAAGCCTAAAAAGGAAAGATTGAGTGAGACACCTTGTGGTGGGGCTGGGTGCTAGTGCATTCTTACAACCCCTTTCACAACAACTTTTAACTATCACATGGATCATTGTAGGCATAACTCAAAGTACAAAATGGGTATGATGTGGCTGATGTGGCTTGTGGCTACAAATCATGCTTTAAAAAACAATCATTATTCCAAATGGGCTTAGGGCAATAAATCTTTCGAGGTTGTCAAGAGATATGACATAGATTTTTCTCAAGTTAATTATTATTATAATCATGGGTTAATGCATACTTCGCACATTTTAACCACAGTTGGTTTCAAGGCAAGGCTTTATGAGCCCCAATGCATTCAAAGCCTTAATCACTCTCTACAACTTGACACAACTGCTAAATCCTTGTTTGGATTTCTTTTTGGCATCTGCAACCTTTTTTATGTGATTTTTAGGTGAGCTGAGACTGGTGCGAGAAAACTTCCTACTGGTTTGCCTCCGGTTTTTGGTTTTCTTTGTAGGTGAAAGGGGGGCGAGAAAATGGGTGGTGATAGGAAAATAATTGATTTGGACATGATAGAGGAAGAATTCTCCTCGGATCCCATGGTTATGTACTTCTATAAGGAAGGAGGTATCTTGCCTTTCATGCAACGCCTCCAAGGCCATGATAAAATGATCTCCAGATAGGTGGCCAAAACCTAGAATGATAGGAAAGTAACCATCAATGGCATCACTTTCCAGGTCAATGAAGAGGTTATTGGGTAAGTGACGGGAATGCCGATGACTAGCAGAATGTGGAAAAAGATGGCTAAGGCCCAAGCAAATATGGAATTTGTGCAATTCTTGAAAGATGATGCAACCCCCTCTCCTCTTAATGGTGGCTACATCATTTCTCAGCTCCCAGAATTCTGGCCAAAGATGTGTAAGCTCATCATGAGATATTTTACTCTGGAGGGTAGGTTTGCTACATTTTATAACTATCACCTCCCCTTTTTAAACCATTTTCATCACAAGCTGTTAATTTATTTTCCTTTTTACCTACTACACTCTTTGGAAGCTAACATCAAGGCTGTGAATGAAGCCATTTCCCTTAGTAAAAACCCTTTTTATCTTAATCACAGCCTTATCCTCTTCTTATACAACTTTCATCATGCCCTCTGCCCCGTTCTGCCTCTACAAGTTTTGCACACCTCTCAGCATCCCGCCTCACCATCAGTTTCCCTTAACCAGGGCATCCCCACTCCCATTGGCTCTATAGGTGATGCAACCCCTACTTCTAGTCCTTTATCTGCTAAACCCCAACCACCCCCACATCTCAAAAGCATTTCCTTAATCTAGGAGATGACTCTCTGCCCCCTCCCAAGAAGTAGAAAAAGATTGTGATTAACCTAGACCATGCCCAGACTTCTAAACCCCTTCTTACTTCTACTTGTCACTCTACTTGCCTTGCCAATTAACAGGGGAAGAGAGATATTAGAGAGCTCATGACTAAGGAGGAGGATTCTGCTCAAGTGGAGGCTTTTGTTGGCTCTCCTAGCAAAGAAGGCCCTAGCTTTGGAACTGAATAGGTGAAAATTCAGCCTGACAAAGATGTCCAAACCAAGGATGCTAAGGAGAAGGTGAAGGAGAAGGAGCCCAGTGAGAACAAAGATCATACTAGTAGCGGCCTAGTGGGAAAAATTAAGTTCCAAGTTGATACCATGGAGAGCATGGTGTCTAGCTTGACTAGGGATTTGGAAGCTACAAACAAGCGGTTGACTGATTTCAGTAAATTTACACTGAAGGTTATGCATGCCTCTACCACTACCTTATGTCTCATCAATGAGAAGGCCTTGGAGGATAAGGAAGCTGTTAAAAGTGACCGGGAGCTTTTCAAATTCCTCAAGGAGGAGTGGGCTAACTTTCTGATATCAAAGCACCTATGGAATGGAAAATAGCGCTATGGATACTCATGATCGAGAGGACGGTGACTGTTGATGTTTCCTTGCCTCCTTTTTGGTTATATTTTGTTTACTTTCATATGCTTTATACTCAGATTTTGGTTTTAAGCCTTGCATGGCACCTTGCTAGGTTTAAGCTGAACATCTTCAAGAATCTGGTTATGTGGTGGTGCTTGTTATGTTGTTTCTTTGTTTTTTATCATGGTAGACATTTTGACTATCTACTGCTTTCTATGGTGGTTAACTTTCTATTAATTACATAGTTAGCCCTTTGTCCTAATGGGTCAATACCATTTTTTTGTTGCTGCTATTATCAAAAACAAGTAATTAGATGACAACAAAAATGAATTGAAGTATCTATACACTTACCTGCACAACCATCAGACTAAATCTAGTATTGTGAAGCCTTTATCCCGTGATTTGCAATATCTTCAAAATACATTGTAAAACAATGAGCCACATAGCTCCTTACATGAACCTTATCATCACTGATATAGAAATGAACCTCCTTGATTATAATGCGTTCATTTGGATCAGTACTTTCTACCTCATCCAAATAAAATTGTGCATGTCTATAGGTCACTTACACAAATATTGCAACCTACTCATAATGATAATATTGAGCTTGAAGCTCTATTTGATGGGAAAATTTATAGTTCTCAGAGAAATCTACAATTGAAAGAATACAACTAGGTAGAAAACAATATTTGGAATCACAAAACTATTTAGTTTACCATCGTGCACCATGACAATGCTGGATATGTGGATAAATTAGAGTACGAAATCTAGTCATAAAATCAAGGTAAGGAAATTCACTCTCCTTCAATATAATTTTTTTGGATTCATCTCAGGTCTTTTCTCGATATGTCTCATATTCAAATCTTTTCCACAAAACTGGTGTTGAAACATTAATATTCTCAAATTGCAATGGAAATTTATGCAAATCTCCACAATCATTTCATGCATTCTTTATACACTCTACTTTGAACTCATCTGAATCTTCTAATTTATCACATAAAATAGACTTCACAAATTGTGTCGTACTTCCAGGGATGACCATATTTGAGTCAAGAACTACCATAACATTTTTATATGATTGAAAGTATAGATGAAACTCAACATGATTTCGACAACAACAAGTTTCATGAACCTTATTTATGCATACAAAGAAAGGGTGCAACCTCTCAAACATTCTTTGATATATTTTCACATCTGAAAAATTCTTGCTTGAATGATTCAAATATTTCAGTTTGTGTTCTATCTATAAAATGTTTTAGATGTGCAATTTTCATACCAGTCTGTTCATCTTTCATCTGTATTGTATCCCTTCTATAAGAAGAAATATGAGAGTGAGTGGTCCAATATTCAATGACTAGTTTTTTTGCATCTTCAAAAATTTTGCCTTTTCGAGGAAGCCTAAAAATATTTACCCAATTCTTTTCAATGTTTTCATATAACATATTTCTCTTCCTGATATATCTTTGAATAGTTTTCTAGATACATTCAATAAATCAGAAATTGCATGCACTTGTTTTCTCTATGTCAACCTCCTACTAGATAAAGTAGTCATCAATGCTCTACGTGTAGCACTTAAATTAGCTCCTCGACTTGAGTTATTAATGTTGTTCAATGCATCTTGCAAATTTTCAACTATTGTTTGATTTACATTGTCTCTTGAGTTTTTCTTGTTATCAACACCCAACATCTCCAAAACATGAGTCATTTCTTTTTTCCTGAATAACCTAACAAATAATTGAGCTCTTCCAACCATACTTTTATTTTTAAAATATTCATCCCAAAGTTTTTTGCAATGCATTTTAATTGTACTTTCAAATAACATTTGTTCAAATGAAATTTGACTGAAAAGTGAATCCTCATTCATCTTCATCAAATTGCCCATGCCAAAAGATATATTTCCACCTTCAAAACTACCAATTTGTTCCCCTGCTTGAATTGCATCTTCTTGAATATCAATAGGTTCTTCCTGAACTTCAACATGTTGTTCTTGAATTTCAATAGGTTGATCTTTATTACATTTTGTATGACCTTTCATTTTGTCATCCCTTATTCGACCATATTTTTTTTCTCTATTCCTTTTATTCCCCATTGCAAAAACTATTCAAATTGAGAACTTCAATTCACCTACAAAAACTATTTAGATTGAGATCTTCAATTCACCTATAAAAACTATTCAGATTGAGAGCTTCAATTCACCTACAAACACAAAACCGTATAATTCAAGTACTACTTTAGCTTCAATTCAAGTACTAATTGAACAATGCTCTAATTAAAAACACCAAAAAAACTAAAGCAATTAATAAATTTTTTAAAAATTATTAAAAATCTATAAAAAAAATGATTTTATTTAAAAAATCATTTATTCTTGATGGATTTTATTAATTTGTCAAATTTTTTAATTCAAAAAACAATTCTTCCCAAAAAAAAAAAAAAAATAATATTAATAAGTTCATAATTCAAACTTATTAATTGAACAATGTTTTAATTAAAAACAAAAAATATTAAAATAATTAATAAATTTGAAAAAACTATTAAAACTTTATAAAAAATGATTTTATTTAAAAAATTACTTATTCTTTGTCGGATTTTATCAATTGCCCAATTATTTTAATTTAAAAAATCGTATTTAAAAAAATGAGATTCGAGGGGAATGGTCATCCATGAGACCATGTTTGGTTACCCAAGTGTCCGGCCGAACCAGTTTTAGCTGAACCAGTTTCAGCCGGAATGGGTTCGGCCAGAACAGGTTCAACCAAACCCATGTGGAATCCCATGTGGTAGCCAAATAAGCAAAAAAATGTGACTATCATAAGTTCTCACTTCTGGATCTCAATTCTCTTTCAAAATTTAACTTTCTATAAAAATTAAAAATATCATTTTGTAGAGCTCGGAGTCAAGATTATGGTCATGTAATTTTTATTACGTTTTGATTTCATATAATATATTATAAGTTGAAAATACTTCAAGTAGGTATTTTAACATTGAAGAACACACTCGTTCGAGAAAAATAAAAATAACAAATCATGTCAGAAAAATTTAAACCCTGTATTTAATAGTAGTGGAGAGAGTCCTCTTCAAGCATATATAATTTTTTTTGATGGTGTAGATTTGATAGGGAAAATTTAGTGGGAACAAAAAACTATTAAGTTCAGATAACACCAACTTTGGATAGTTATAACAGACAAAATATATACCGAAATCCAATTTTTCTTTTTTTATGCACTAGCTATACATGTCATCTAAAACATATTCTAAAATCATAGAAAAAAATATTATTTGCATATATTTTTTTTGTGGGAACTAGAGCCTAGATTTTCAACATATTTCAGCAATAAAAAAATGGACTTCAAAAATTAAAAAACTATCTCAATTTCAATTCAATTTTTTTAAAAAAAATTATAAGCATAAACTTCATCAAAGTTTACACATTTCATTAGTTTACATCATCTTCAAATTCTAAACACAAATGCCACTTTTATGTCGTTAAAGTTGAAAAATTTGCATGTTGTCGACCTTTTCCTTTATAAAAGTGTGACACAGGTTTGTACTTTTACCCTTTTAGTTTTAATTCAGCTTTAATTTTTTAATCTTTATTTAGGTTGTAGTTGTTTTTATTTTACAATAAAGTATGCCTATCATGCAAGGTTGGAGTTTCTAGAGAAGTCTACTTTATTCAATAAAGCGTGTTTTAATCTATTTTTTGAGTTTTTAGTAGTTTTTTTAGAGTTGTAATTTCAATAGATTTGCAACCTCTATTTTATTTTTCAAGCTACCATGTATTTTGTAAGACTTCAATAAAATTATGAAGTTGTCCTCTCTAAAATAGAGTTGATATTTTTATAATTGTTGTTTATAGTTTTTCATTCTTTTTGGATGCTATTAGATTTTTTACATTTGGTATCAGAGAAAATTTGGATTTATTTTTCATTTTAGAAGTACTACCCATATATAATATATCATCAACATACAAACTTATGATGAAAATATCATTACCTTCTTGTTTTTAGTAAAGGCTAGGTTCACTCTTACTTCTCTTGAAGCCAATATATTGAAATCAATTGTCAGTTCTTTCATACCATGCTCTTGGTACTTTCTTGAGGACATACAAAGCCTTCTTCAACATATAGACATGTTCTTCTTTTCCTTCCACTTGAAAACCTTTTGGCTGCTCCACATATACTTCCTCATCTAACTACCCAATTAAGAAAGCACTTTTCACATCCCTATGATGTATGCTCCAATTCTCTTGAGATGCCAATGAAATCAACATTCTAATAGTCTCTTGCCTTGCTACCAGTGAAAATGTCTCTTCATAATAAATCCCATACTTCTTTGTGAATCCTTTGGCAATAAGTCTTGCTTTATGTCTTTCAACAATCCCATCATTGTTGAACTTTGTCTTATACACCCATTTGGTGTCAATCTTCTTCATGTGATGTGGAAGTTCTATAAGATACCAAGTATCATTCCTATGAATGGAATCCAAGTCTTCTTGCATAACTTGCATCCAAACCTCATTAGTACATGCCTCTTCAAAATATGATGGTTCAAAATCAGCCTTGGTGAATAAAGCAAAATTAATTGTCTCGCCTCTTAGATTTTCTTCATGTGCATGATTTGTACACCTTTGATAAATATCACTTATCTTTTTCATCTTCTTTGTAAGCCTTGTAATTGAATTTGGACTTGAAGTAGATGAAGGGATACTTGGTGGATTTGAATCACTTGAAACATAAATATTAGTGGGCTACTCATGATCAATATCATTAATAATATTATCATGTAAATCAAATTTTGTTTCTTCAGCATGGCCTTTTTGATGACTATACACACCCTTTTTTATGAGGATAGATTAAGGGATTCCTCTATAGATATTAATGAGTTGGATTTCACTCCTTAGATGCAAATTTCAAAGAATGAAGGTGAAACCAATAGCTCTAACAATAATAGAGGTCAAGGAAGGCGTCAGAATCAAAATGAGAACTATTCGAAAGAGGAAAATACAAGAAAGGAAAAAAATATAGAGGAAGAGGTAGAAAATAAAATGAAAGTATACTTATGATTGTTTTCACATCAAGCATTGAAGAAGACAAGGTAAACAAAGTTGTAAATGAGTCTCCCTATCATTTTTAATTATTTGAATATAATGTTCAAACTAAGCAAGTGGAAATGCATGTTGATTATAAGGTTGCTAATGAAGATGATGCAAATTTGTTTGTTAATGAGGTATATGCAGATTTGCAAAGGTATTATGCAAATTGTGGTAATATTGGATGATGTGGATTGATAGAGAGACAATTTTAAAAAAATTAGGTGTTATTTGTGTTGATGTTTGTATCATCACCCAGATAAATAATATTGACTATATGATTATTATGAGAAATGATTTATTATATATATACATATATATATATATATCAATATATATAATAATTGATTTTACTATATATATATATATATATATATATATATATATATATATATATATATATATATATATATATATATATATAAGTATTAGAGAAATTAATATAATACTCAAGAGATATTATATATGTGTGTGTGTGTGTAATCATAATTGTAATTATATTAATTACATAATAATGAATAGACATGTCCCATGAAGGGACATTTCTCTTCTTGGCTCATTCTTAATATAAATGCAAGAGATTGCTGCATTTGGAAAATACTATTAATATGATTTAGAACAACAGAGAGGGGGGGTGAATCAGTTATTCTCAGGTCCTGATGTATAAAACAACTTCTAAAACTTTTACTTAAATCAGATCAAGCAACCAAAACAAACTCGGTCCCCACTAATTCAATAATAGAAACATATAACTCGGCAGTCCATCACCTTGTTGTAACTAACTTGTAAAACACTTAAATGTTTAAACCAAAACATTCACACAAGTATGACAACAAGATTTATAGTGGAAACCCAATAGGGGAAAAAAAAACCACTTTGTAACATGCTACTATTATTTTCACTCTTTTTAAGTGAGCTCAATTAAAAGCCAACCCTTTCAAAGGTTACAATACACACTGTCAAGTGTGACCCAGTAAAAGGATTTCAATCACCCTGTTAAAAGTGAGCCTAGTTAAAGGATTTACATACACTCCATTAGAATGCAACCTCTGTTAAAAAGATTTAACATATGACTGTTAGCTCAACCTCTGTTAAAAGGATTTTGACTATTACAATGGTTAGAAAGTAGCAGTAGTATTGATCTGAAAAACATACAACTTACTTTTCAAATATTAGATCTGATTCCATATACAAATGCTAGTTTATTGACTTTGAAACTTTGCCATCTCCATCTCTAATCTACTCGAAACTTTCCTTCAAGCAATCACCACACTTTCCTTCAGCCTTTTTGCTTATACAGTCAATAAAACTTACTATTCTTCTAGCATCTCCTTCACCCATGGATGCTCATACCTCATGCTTCAGTTCCCTTAATATTTTCCTTTGTTAGGTTAACTTTTCTTTTGCTGCTTAATCTTCTTCGTAGATCTTAGGGTTAGGTCAAATTCATTGAATCTACCCGCTTCATGTTCATCATTTCCTTTTCTAGAATCATCTCAAATCTCATAAATATTTACAATAAAATGTTTTACAAAGCATTAAATGCATCCATACAATCAATAAATAAAGTCAACATGGTTTACATAATCCAAGAATTCAAACAATGTCGTCCTCAAAATGAATTCTCTTCAAATATAAAATTGCGAATGCTCGGTCAATACTGTGATCATTCACTCAGTCTCCATGTAAAACACTCGGTCACTACTAAAATTGTTTCCTCAGCAAATACTGATACTCGACAATTTACTAATACTTAGTCGACACTAGATTTTGCTCAACATCCACTAACTCGATTGACTCTATCATAACTCGGCTTAAACATGATTTCTTCATTTTGCTCAGTTAAGCCTACCAGTTTAGTCTTCAACTTTTACTAAGATAAACAATACATTATCTCATCATTGTGCAACATAGTCAAGTACACTTCGTAGTATCAAAATAACTCAACCTTTACTTAGGTGTTGTTGTTAGCAACCTTGCGCCACTCTTCCTCAACAATTCAATAGATATAGTACTTTCCTAAGTAGCAATAGTCTTACCAATTTAGATTTGACATCAATGACAATACAACAATTGTTTCAATTGTAGTTTCTAACAATCTCCCTCTTTGGCATTGATGGCAACACCATATGGAATTACCTGAATAACACATGGATTACCAATCAATCCCAAAAAGTTATCTGTGCATCAGAGAAAATTTATAATATCCTTAGCTTCATTCTGATTCAGAATCAGTAAATCTCACTTCTATGACCGTCAGAAGTATCTGGTTCTCCCTCTGTCCTTATCTTCCATTTGAGTTCATCATTACTACTCTTCAGTTCATGTGTTATAGTATCATTTCAGTTCAATCTCCCTCTTTGACAAAAATGCCAAAGCAGCAACTAAAACATACATCCAACGGATGTAGATATATCCATTCAACATAGTGTTTCTCCCTTTGTCATCTTGCTTATGACTAATTTGTTATCTTTGCTTCATCTTCTTCACAGCTCTAGGACAACCTTAAAGTGTGACATTCTTTTGCATGAATATGTCAAATATTCTACTGTAGCTTATTTGATGCAGTGCTCCTAGCTTGTCTAGGCAGCCTCAGTTAGGGGAAGGACCCCTAATTGACTTCTCAAGTACTTATGAGCTTCTTTAGGTAAAGATTTAGTGAATAGGTCTGCTAATTGTTCTTTTGTATTCACATACTCCATTCAGACTTCCTTGTCTTGTACTAGTGCCCTCAAATAGTGATACTTGATTGCTATGTGCTTTGTCTTTGTGTGCATCACTGGATTCTTAGAAATATTGATAGCACTTGTGTTGTCATAGAAAATAACAACAGGTTCAGTGATTTCTTCTTTCATGCCTATCAACAATTGTTTTATTCATATCAAATTTGAATAGTTTACTGCAGTAGCAACATACTCTGCTTTAACAGTAGATTGGGAAATGCAATTTTGCTTTTTACTTGTCCAAGAGACTAAGCTTTGTCCAAGAAAGAAAGCTCCACCACTAATACTCTTTCTATCATCTACATTTCCTGCCCAATCAAAATCAGTATACATTGTCAGTTCAAATTTACCATTCTTCTTATAGTATAGCCCATAGTCAGCAGTTCCTTTCAAATATCTCATAATTCTCTTCACAGCCATCATGTCTGTTTCCTTAGGATTGGCAAAAAATCTTGCCACAATCCCAATAGCTAATGCAATATCAAGTCTACTATGTACAACATACTACAATTTTCCAATCATGGATCTGTACAAGGTCTGGTTAACTTCTGCAGCATCATCATTCTTAGACAATTTTTGTCCAGTAACCATAGGAGTGCCCACTGGTCTAGCATCTTCCATTCCAAAAGTTTTTAGTATTTCTTTAACATACTTAGACTGTGTAATGAAAATACCTTTCTTCATCTAATACTTGTAAACCAACAAAGAATTTGATCTCACCAAACATACTCATCTCAAATTTAGTTTGCATTTCATGTGAGAAACTTTTACACAATGCATCTTGTCCACCAAAAATAATGTCATCAACAAAAATTCTGGCCAACAAAATACCTTTTGTTGGTTGTGGATTATTCCCTTTAATCTTCAACTTGCAGATTTACACTTTGATGGATAATGTAAATGAAACTCTAACTCTATCACCACTCCAAAGTCCACAAGGAAGAGGGCCAACTGACAAGGATCAAAGGATCCTTCTACTCTTTGAGCTTCAATGCTCAGGCGGGTGTACCCTTGACTCACTTCTTCAAAGGAGTCTCAAAATGATGTATACAATGCTCAACACAAATCTATAAAAGGTTTATCAAATGAATGTTTATCTTTGTGGTTGTTAACCATGCATACTTCAAGAGGAAGGACCAATGCCTTATCTAGGGCTCAGAGTCACCTAACTGTATACCTCAACTGAACACCTCAAATCAAACACAATGGAAACCAGAGTAAGTGCTTTGCCTATTACCCCTTTCCCTCAAGTACAAGGACATCAAATTCTATACCTGGCTACAAACTTACTGAATTCACCTAAAAGGCTTTAATCCTAACTTTGTTAGAAACTCAAAGATGAATTCAAAATACTCTTTGTTTACCATACATTAACACACTTTTTGACATTAACATATATGAGCTCAGAGACAAGCAAGAAGACATACACAAGATACAAGATTGGGATTCAATGATGCTTTCATTAACAAATCCAGAATCAGCATACAATTAGCATGACACAAAGCTGAGAAAAGGACACCAAATCAAACCTCTATCAGTATATTACAGTCAAAAACCAGGGACCAAAAGAAACAATGTTTTGGAACCCTTGCAAAATCCAAAATTCTACAACTTATACCACTAGATGCCTTGGGATCCTCAAGATCGGACGCAACAAGCTTTAGACAGCTAGGGTTAGGGTCTCAACCACCCAACCTGTTGGAAACGGTCACAAAATTTACTACAAAAACACCTTGAGCCAAGACTGTCCTTCACCAGGTACAAAACCTCCTTTGCAATTAACCACATAGACCCTGGACCACATCGCAAATAGCAAACGAGTCATTTCTCACTGAATAAGGTCATTTCTGCAATAAAATCCATAAATTTGTTACTTTCTGGTGCTAGAAGCTCTCAGACAAATTTGAATTTGAATACCAATGGCCACTTCTATGGCACCTGTAGAGAAACAACAACCCACATTTAAAGCTTCATCAACTTTATATCCCCACCATCTGATCAATCTCCCCTCGTGGGCTTTACATCTTAACATTCACCTTTAGTGGCGCAGTCATGTGGTTACCAACCTCACCACCATAGGGAACTGGGCTTCATGTTACGTCTGGTCGCATGATCTCAAGGCACCAAACTAACCCTTGTGATCATGCAATGGTAGCTTCTTAACCATGCAAAATGATCACAAACCCCATGCAAAGTCCTCGGCCACCAGACAACACCCAACCAGAAGCTAACACGCCAGTGCCATGGACCCATCTTTAACTCCACAACAGAGGAACTCAAGAGTTGTCGCATGATCGCATAACCAAGAAATGGGTTATGCAAACACGCGACAACCCATAGACCTTAACTTTGCCACAACTGCTAGGCCTTAGACCTGGGCCCACCTGCCATGTGTCACACCACCATTCACTGATCCACACCTAATCATACTGACATGACCCACCAACCATAAACCTTTGAAATGAATGGCTAGTCGTAAGATCTCATGGCTCTGACAAATCGCATGAGAACTTACACTGACTATTAGATCTATCCTTGTCACAGACCCCTCTAACAATGGCCCCACCTTTGAGCACATCCACATCGACCAATAAGAAAATAGCAACGAAGCACCACATGGCATACGGTCCCACTTGCACAATAGGCAACCTGGAAAAATGAAATAAAATCTGACGGATGGCGCATGATCACAAAGGCTTGAAATATTCCTTATGATCATATGTCGACCGTTAGATTAAAGCTTTCAACGCAGGCCCCCCTGACATAAGCCAAGTCATCACCATGTGCATGAATGAAAACCTGCCAACTCAGATCATTGAAACTACCGCCACAACCGTCACCACACTGCCATGGACATGTGGCAAGCGGTCGCATGATCGCAAAGCCAAAAACTAGGCTATGTGACCATGCGATAGCCAATCACAAGCTACCACATCATTGCCTCTAGGACCACTGCCAAAGAAGCCCTACCCTTTTTTAAAGGATCAAACAGTTGTCATGAAAGCGCAAGAAATAAACCTCGTGCATCTTCACCATGTGAACTTGCGGCAACCATCGATCTTGTCTGAACTTTAACCGTGCAGGAAGCATAAGAAGAGACAAACTGCCAAACATTCAGCGACTACGCAACTATGGAAAACTTAACCACTAGCCAAGTCGCCAGATGCTGGGGACTTAACTGTCAGGATTCAGTGACAAGGAGAAAATCGCAAGTCGCCAGGTCGCCAAAAGAAGGCTAACTGCCAGGCAGCCAAACATAATGAAGAGTTGGGACCATGTGGATAGGTGGCAGGCGGTCGCATGATTGCAAGTCAAAAAAGTCTGACATGTGGCCATGCGACAGCCAATCAGGAAGAGCTTTTGAAGGCCTAGGCCCACCTATCATCGCACTTGCGTACTTAGAGAAAATACCACAATCAAGATAGAAATGCGAGGATGAAAACACACAGGGCTTTCGATGAAAGAGGATCGAAAACACACAAAGTTTTTGACATGTCAACAAATAAGCACACAAAGCTAGAAGACAAAGGGTCGAAAACAACACAGGTTATTGGTCAAAGATCGAAAACATCATGGATTTTTTGAAAACACTGTGGGTTTTCAACACTGTGGTAGATTTTGAGATATTTCCAGCAAGCTTTAAACTTTGAATAACTTTTTGGGTTTTATGATTTAGGAGATGCAGTCTGGATTGAAGCAAGGCGACAACACAAGAAACACAAGGTAGGGCACAAACCAAGAAACATTTGCAGGGAGGAGGCCATTTTCAAAGGATTTTTCCATGACAAAAAAATGGCCTAACAGTGGCTCTATCTGGGGATGTATGCCTCCTGCAGGAATAGCAAGGACTTAGAATCACTGGTTAAAGTAGACCATCCCACAGGACAAAATTATAGAGAGCAAGGAGCAAGAAGGGCAAGACCAAGCAACAGGACCAGAAACTGACAAACTAGGGAAAAATAGGGCAGGGGAAAGCAACTTATATACAAGAATTTACAAGATGTACAACCCTAACTACTGTTCATGGAAAACAAAGTACCTCAAATGAAGTACCACTTCAAGAATTGTCCATGAACTGGCAACTCTTGAATATCACCATTAAAATCCTCGATGATGTAAGAATCTTGGCCCCATTTTTCATGAATTAGATATGGCCCTAACTAGATGGGATCAAATTTACCATGTTTCCCCTTATCCTCCAATTTGGCATTCCAAACTAACACCAAATCACTAGGCTCAAACTTTCTATCAACAGTCTTTTTATCATATAAATTCTTAACCTGTAACTATAATTCAGCATTCCTTGCAACTGATTCTCTTCTATTTTCATCCAACCTAATGAGGTCCTCAATTCTCAACTGCATCTCATCATCAATGTCATCATCATACAACTGCACAAACTTGTACATCTCTAACAAATTATTCTGAGACATTCTATCATGAATTCCATACACCAAGTCAAATGGTGCACAACCAATTGCCCTCTTCACAGTTACCCTATCAACCCATAAAGCTAATGGAAGCTTTGAATTCCATGCCCTCTTATTCTTCTCCAGAATTCTCTTCAAGATTTTAATCAAGCCCTTATTAGTAGATTCTGCTTGACCATTTCCTTGCAGATGATAAGGTGAGGAATTAGAAATCTAAATTCCCAAACCTTTGCAAAAGTCCTTATATTCGGCAGACCTGAAGCACATAGCATTATCACTCACTATCCTCTCAGGGCACCCAAACCTTATAATAATATTATTCATCAGAAAGTCAATTGCCACTCTACTAGTTGCATTCCTTGTAGGTACAACTTCTATCCACTTTGTAAAATAATCAGTGGCAACTAAGATCCAAGAATGTACTCCACTTGACTTGTTTGGTATCTCCCCTATGAAATCAATTCCCCACTACTGAAAAGGAGCCTGAACTTCTACTAGTTTTAATGGTACATTACCTGAAAACTTAAGCTTACGAGAGAACCTGTAACAAGCATCACATCTCCTTACCAACTATTCTGCATCCTCGAAGATTATGGGCCACCAAAATCTTTCTCTCAAGATCTTATGAGTAGTTGTTTTACCCATATAATGTCCACCACAAACTCCCTCGTGCATCTCCTTCAACAATAGATTAGTCTGATTCTCATCTACACATTTCAATAGTATGTAATCCAAATTTTTTCTATACAACTTACATTTCACAATCACATACTTGATAGCCTGTAACTTCAATGTCCTCCTTTGATTATCATTCATACTATCTGGACACCTCATGTTTCTCAAATAGTAAATAATATCTTGATACCAAATACAATCATCCATATCACATGTATAATCAATTTCAGAATGATTTACCTGGTTTGCATCTAGATTGGATTGAGCCATCAGCTTTGCCAATCCCCGTCCTCTAACCAATTTAGTGATCTAGATCTCAACATTGAATTCCTAGATCCTATTGATCCATCTGCATCTTCTTCCAAACACCTCTTGCTGTGAGAAAATGTCCTTCACAGCTGCACTTGGCACAAAAGAAATCACAACTGCTCCTATCAAGTAACATCTAAAAGCCTTGATTGCCTTCACAAGTGCATAAACTTGCTTCTCATTTATGTCATACTTTAATTTTGCAGCCCGCAAAGATTTACTGAAAAATGCAATAGGCTGCTCAAAACCATCCTTATTCTTTTGTAACAAAACTGCAACAATAGTATGAAAACATGCAAAAGAAAAGATATGCATTGGGACATTATAATTAGGTGCCTTTAGCACTAGTGCATCTTTGATAGCCTGCTTGATATTCTTGAAAGCCTCATCAGGCTCACCCTCCCAATTGATTACAGATCCCTTCTTCAACATCTTGGAAATAGGTCTAGTAACCTCTACAAAGTTTGTCACAAACCTCCTCAGAAAATTGACCTGACCAAAGAAAGACTGAATTCCTTTAACATTCTTTGGCCTCTAAATTTTATCAATGGCTACTACCCTCTCTGGGTCAATTCTCACTCCTTGCTTCCCAACTAAGTGGCCAAGAAACTTACCTTCTGTGACACCAAAAGCACATTTCCTTGGGTTTAATGAAATGCCAAATTCCAAGGCCCTCATAAATATTTTCTCTAAATGAGCACAATGGTCCTCTTCCTTCTTGGAATAGGTAGTTAAAACATCCTGATACACAACAAGGAAATCATTAATGAAATCTGAAAAGGCAACATCCATTGCCCTCTGAAAAGTAGCACCAGCATTTGTGAGACCAAAAGGCATTCTCACATAAACATAAGTTCCCCAAGGTGTTGTAAAGGCTATCTTGAATTGTTCTGATTGCTTAACAATAACCTGATTGTAGCCAGAGAAATGATCCATCATTAACATCAATTCTGATCTAGTTACTCTCTGCAGCATAGCCTCCATATTGGGCAAACAATAATTATCTTTCAATGAGCTGATGTTCAAATTTCTGAAGTCCACACAAAGCCTAATGTCGCCATTCTTTTTTCTTACAGGAACAAGGTTTGACACCCAAGAAGAATGCCTTATAGGCTTGATAATGCCAACATCTCTCAACTTCATTAATTCTTCCTCCATCTTGGGTGCCAAAGTAGGATTAATAGGCCTTTGCTTTTTCCTGAAAGGTTTAGCATCTTCTCTTAATGGAATAACATGCTCAAATAAATCCTCTCTATAAACCTTTAGGTCATCATACGACCATGCAAAAACATGCCTGAATTTCCTCAATAATTCAACCAAAGGTCTCCTTTCCTTTTGAGATATATCTCTACCAATGTATACTTTCTTAGGTGCCTCATGTGATCCAAGATTTATCTCCTCAAGATCAGCATGATCTTCTCCTTTGATATTCTTTTGAACTCTATCTTGGTTGTCAAAGATAGTCTCCAAAACTACAAGCCCCTTGGGCATCTTGTTAGTTCTAAGTTGAATGACCTCATTACCTAAGATAACCTCCCTTCCTTCTACCAATTCAACCAAGGCTAAACAATCAAGTTCCTAACAACGATACTGATCCTTGCAATCCATAAACTTCAAAATATCATTATCATCATCAAAAACTTGTCAATTCTCAATATTGTCTAGTATACTAGGCCTAGCCTGAATTTCAACTTTAGAAATACCAGAGAATGTAACATCATTAGGATTGATTGCAATATTGGCCAACAAGTCAGCCATCTTGTTGTTACTCCTATCCCTCCACTCAATATTGAAGGCATCAAAATGTTCAATCAAATCCCACACTACATTCCTATATTGTTTCAACCTTCTATTCTTGGAAGCATACACTGACCTGACTTGGGACACCACCAACTCAGAATCACCAATAACACTTATGCATTTTATACCATGCTTTTGTGCCAACCTTAGTCCTAACAACAAGGCCTCATATTCTGCTATATTGTTGGTACAAAAGAAATTCAATGTGAAAGAGAAATTGTAGGTGTTTCCATCAGGAGAAATAAGTAAAATACCTACTCCTGCACCATCTTTGCAATTTGCACCATCAAAGTACATGACCCACAAATCACCCTTCACAGAGTCAGCACCTACCTCAGTAGAAATAGGTGACAAAATATGTTCATTTTCAAATACAAGGATCTCTGCCCTAAAAGCATTTACATCATTATCCACAAAACATGTAGTTTCATTATCTATGTTTCTCTCAATCATGTGGCATACTCTTGGCTCTCGTTCAATCTTGACAAACTGATCATCAATCTTGAAAGTTGCATAGGACAAATCACATTGTAAACTTCCACCCATGGCAGCACTCCATCTTCTAGATAGCAACATCTCATAATGAGGGGGGATATCCACCACCAAAACACTCATTGTTAGCTCCTTCTCTGGATATGCTGCCAACCTATATGGCATTGCATTGATAGTCCCAATGACTAGTACCTCCCTCTGATCCATTGCACAACACTTGCCCTGCACTGTATCAACTTTAAGGCCCAACCTCTCCATGATTTTGAAAGGCATGACAGTATTAGAGGCACCACTATCAATCATACAATTTCTTAATTTCATCCCATTCACAAGAACACTTAAGAAGAATGGGTCAATATTTTCAAAGCTGGTATTGACAGAACTATCCAAATATATTGGAGGAATTTGAGACACAATTCTCTGAGTAGCAACATCCTTCAAAGCTTTATCCTATGATCCATTGCATGAAGTATCATTTTTGTGAGTATTACCAACCCATGCAATAGCCTTATCTTTATGTTCAAGGATCCTCAACAATTCTGAAAATGGAACCTTAACTGTAATTTGTGACAATACAGATAACATGTGAACAGGGGTAGAAGCAGGAATCTCAATCTGCATCGCCTTAACATCCTTTTGCTTGTCTGACATATTAGGTGTATTGACCACCTTCATTTTTTCAACCTTAGCCACTATGTTAACTGGCTTCTCAATCTCACTAGAGACCTTTTCAATTCCAACTCCCTTAGGCTCACAATGTTTACCTTTTACATTCTTTAATTTCACCATGTCATCAGCCTTTGATTTGTTCTCATTAAGTTCTCTGGAGTTGGTACTCTTTATAAACATTCCTGCAGCTTTCTCATTTGTATTCCTTGCCACCATGCCTCTAGTTTGCACCTGGGCAATCATTTCTATAGTAATCCTCTCCATCTCTTCTCTAGAAGGTCTTCTCAAACTTACTGGCTTGGGAGAAGAGTTCATGTTACATATTTTCTGATCAACACATTCACCATCAAAAAAAACCTCTTGATGAAAAAGAGCCTGATTACGTCTCTTCACATTCACATCTACCTCTTCATCAAAATTAGAATCATCTTCATATCCTAGATATAAAGAAACCATGTTGCATCCAACATCATCTTGTTCTTCTTCTTGTTCTATCTCCTCATTGCTACAATCTTGATTTTCAGCCATAGATTGTGCAACCACACAATGCTCTGCAGAATGAGGGGAATGGCATGTAACACACCAAGGTACATTCTCCATGACATTTATTGAAGCTTTATGTAGAGGGTCAAGGATACCTCTGTCATTATTTCCTCTTGCAACATGGACAATAGGCTTGCCATCCTTCCATTGGGTGTTGTAGGGGTAATTCTGCAATCTATTATGCTTACTGAAATTATTGTTGAACTAAGGCCTCTCATTGGTAGGAGCACTGATGTTCCTATTTGTAGGTTCCTTCAAATCCTTCAATGCATTAAGCACCTTATCCAATTTATCTTCTTCTTACCTCCTAGATCCAACACCCTTCTCATTTTCTTTCTTATATTTCTTGTCCCCAAACAACTTTGGGTCATCTCTCTTTCCACCCAAATTTTCTGATATTTTCATGTTGTTCTCAATATTGACAACAATCCTAAAAGCATCCCTAAGAGTTCTTGGTTCTTTATCCCTCAATAAATATCCCATCTTCCCATCAAATGCATTGAAGTATGTAGTCAGGCAAACATTGTCATCCAACCGCATGACTTGGAACAACTTGTGCATACCTTTCTGAAATCTCATGTTGAACTCAGCTGTAGACTCATTCTGATTTTTCCTTATGGTATTGAATTCATTCAACATGAAGCTAGCATTAGGCCTATCACCATACTGCTCTTTGAAACATTTCTCAAAAGAGTCCCAAGTATCAATACACTTATCAAGAAGCCTCTTAAACCAATCTCTAGCATCCTCCATTAGAGATTAAACAAACAATTTCATGACAACATCCTCATGCTCTACCTCATAATCATTAAGCATATCAACAAATAACCTAAGATGCTATTCACAACTTATAGCATTATTTCTAGCAAACTTAGGTACCTTATCTCTAATATCATTTGGAAAAGCATTTGGATAGCCATGAATTCCATCAAAACTTATTTGCCTATAGCCTTCTAATTGCATAGGTCTTCTTTGAAAGCTCAAACTAGTGTTAACCCTAGGATCAACATTAGCATCTACATTTATCTGTGCATTTGACTGCTGCCTAAGATCTGCACCTATCCTAGCAGATGAAGAAGGATCATTAGCTGAAGAAGCCCACAAAAATTGGATCTTCCTTTTCTTTTCTACAATAGCAGTGTCAACCTTAGCTCTCTTTAGTTCTCTTGCAAGGTCCTCATCTTCCTTTCTCCTTCTCTCCATTTCAGTGTCCTTATTTGAATTAGGTGGTGGGATCCCTAGTATTGTCACTGGTTTGCTTGCTTGGTCACCCACCATCTTCTGCTTTCCTTTCTCATTTATAATAACAGCAGGTCTGGTAATCCTATGCCCATCCTTATCTTTAGGCAAAGGGACATAACTTTGCACTTGTCTAACCACAGGGCTCTCATTTTCAAATTCATGATCCTACAGCAAGCGCTCTTGCTCACTCCTCAAGGCATCAAGATCACCAAAAACATCATGCTGCAACGTTTTAGGAGTAGAAGCAAGCATTTTGTTTCTATCCTTCATTTCATTTATTTTTCTAATAAGAGACTGCCTCTTTATCAAAGCATTTACCTTTTCATCCTCTCTCTCTTCCTGTAATCTTTTATGTATGGCATCCTACTCTGCCAACTACAACCTCAGTGCATTCACATCATCAGGATCTACCATAATGTCATTAGAACTAGATGACACATCCATATCAGGAAGATTTTGATATGGGAAACAGACCTACCTATGTCTCATGGGTTCTCTTCTGAATTGATCTTCATCAAGATCCAGGTCAACCTCTAAACTGATATCTCTATTTTGTTCATTCTAACCTGCAGGCAACAGACCTTTGTCCTGAAATACAGCCTCGGGACTATCATAGAATCTTTCTTCAGAGTAACCACCTTCTGATCTAAAAACTCTATTTTGTGAACCACCCTCACTTGAGGACACGTGGTCTTCTGGCTCTTGCATTTCTCTGTTCTCTCATGGGAGCACTGGCAGACTCACCATTCCTTCTAATCCAGCTCTTGTTTCCCTATCTAGGTAATTGTTCCAGAGTGACCTCTGAATTCTTTCTAACATATGACCTAGTATTTCTCCTCTTATCCATGCTTCTTCAATATGTTGCACTGGTTCAAAGCTTTGAGTCGCCACCCACCTAGATGGGAAATCTTCAAAACATAGGAAAACAAGAACACACTTATACTTTTCTCTTTAGATTCTCCCCAGTAGAATCACCGACTCTTAACAAATGCAAATCTTCATAGTTGTCCCTAGTAGAGTCACCATTTTGTTGGTTGTGGATTATTCCCTTTGATCTTCAACTTGCAAATTTACACTTTGATGGATAATGTAAATGAAACTCTGACTTTATCACTAGTCCAAAGTCCACAAGGAAGAGGGCCAACTGACAAGGATCAAAGGATTCATCTACTCTTTGAGCTTCAATGCTCAGGCGGGTGTACCCTTGACTCACTTCTTCAAAGGAGTCTCAAAATGATGTATACAATGCTCAACACAAATCTATAAAAGGTTTATCAAATGAATGTTTATGTTTGTGGTTGTTAACCATGCATACTTCAAGAGGAAGGACCAGTGCCTTATCCAGGGCTCAGAATCACCTAACTGTATACCTCAACTGAACACCTCAAATCAAACATAATGGAAACTAGAGTAAGTGCTTTGCCTATTACCCCTTTCCCTCAAGCACAAGGACATCAAATTCTATACCTAGCTGCAAACTCACTGAATTCACCTAAAAGGCTTTAATCCTAACTTTGTTAGAAACTTAGAGATGAATTCAAAATACTCTTTGTTTACCACACACTAACACACTTTGTGACATTAACATATATGAGCTCAGAGACAAGTAAGAAGACATACACAAGATACAAGATTGGGATTCAATGATGTTTTCATTAACAAATCCAGAATCAACATACAATTAGCATGACATAAAGCTGAGAAAAGGACACCAAATCAAACCTCTATCAGTATATTATAGTCAAAAACCAGGGACCAAAAGCAACAATGTTTTGGAACCCTTGCAAAATCCAAAATTCTGCAACTTATACCACTAGCTACCTTTGGATCCTCAAGATCAGATGCAACAAGCTTCAGACAACTAGGGTTAGGGTCTCAACCATCCAACCTGCTGGAAACAGTCACAAAATTTACTACAAAAACACCTTGAGCCAAGACTGTCCTTCACCAGGTACAAAACCTCCTTTACAATTAACCGCATAGACCCTGGATCACACCGCAAATAGCAAACCAATCATTTCTCACCGAACAGGGTCATTTCTGCAATAAAATCCATAAATTTGGTACTTTCTGGCACTGGAAGCTCTTAGAGAAATTTGAATTTGAATACCAACGGCCACTTCTATAGCACCTATAGAGAAACAATAGCCCACATTTAAACCTTCATCAAATTTATATCCCCACCATCCGATCAATCTCCCATCACGGGCTTTACATCTTAACATTCATCTTTAGTGGCACAGTCACACGGTTACCAATCTCACCACCACAGGGAACTGGGCTTCATGTTACATCTAGTCACATGATCGTAAGGCACCAAACTAACCCTTGAGATCATGTGACGGTAGCTTCTTAAGCACACAAAGCGATCACAAACCCCATGCAAAGTCCTCAACCACCAGACAGCACCCAACTAGAAATGAACACGCCAGTTCCACGGACTCACCTTTAACTCTACAATAGCGCAAATCAACAGTTGTCGCATGATCGCATAACCAAGAAATGGGTTATGCGAACACGTGACAACCCACAGACCTTAACTTTTCTGCAACCACCAGGCCTTAGACTTGGGCCCACCTACCATGTGTCACACCACCATTCGCTGATCCACACCCAGTCATACTGATATGACCCACCAACCATAAACCTTTGAAATGAATGGCTGGTTGTAAGATCTCATGGCTCTGAAAAATCACATGAGAACTTATGCCAACTGTTAGATCTATCCTTGTCACAGACCCCTCTGACAATGGCCCCACCTCTGAGCACATCCACGTCAACCAATAGGAACATAGCAACGAAGCACCATAATTCATACGGTCCCACTCACACAACAGGCAACCTGGCAAAATGGAATAAAATCTGATGGATGGTGCATGATTGCAAAGGCTTGGAATATTCCTTCCAATCATACACTAACCATTAGATTAAAGCTTTCAACGCAGGCCCCCCTGACATAAGCCAAGTCATCACCACATGGATGAATGAAAACCTACCAACTTAGATAACTAAAACCACCACTGCAACTGTCACCACACTGCCATGGACATGTGGCAAGCGGTCGCATGATCGCAAAGCCAAAAACTAGGCTATGCGACCATGTGATAGCCAATCATAAGCTACCACATCATCACCTCTAGGACAACTACCAAAGAAGCCCTACCCTTTTTTAAAGGATCAGACGATTGTCAGGAAAGCACAAGAAATAAACCTCGTGCATCTTCACCATACGAACTTGCGGCAACCATCGATCCTGTCTGAACTTTAACCGTGCAGGAAGCACAAGAAGAGACAAACCACCAAGCATTCAGTGACTATGCGACTGTGGAAAACTTAACCGCCAGCCAAGTCGCCAGATGCTAGGGACTTAACCATTAGGATTCTGCGACAAGGAGAAAATCACAAGTTGCCAGGTCACCAGAAGAAGACTAACCACCAGGTAGCCAAAAATAATGAAGAGCTGGGACCATGTGGATAGGTGGAAGGTGGTCGCATGATCACATGTCAGAAAAGTCTGACATGCGGCCATGTGACAGCCAATCAGGAAGAGCTTTTGAAGGCTCGGGCCCAGTTGTCATCGCACTTGCACACTTAGAGAAAACACCACAATTAGGACAAAATGCGGGGATGAAAACACATAGGGCTTTCGATGAAAGAGGATTGAAAACACACAAAGTTTCTGACACGTCAATAGATAAGCACACAAAGCTGGAAGACAAAGGGTTGAAAACAACACAGGTTATTGGTTAAAGATCAAAAACATCATGGATTTTTTGAAAACACTGTGGGTTTTCGACACCGTGGCAGACTTTGAGATATTTCTAGTAGGCTTTAAACTTTGAATAAATTTTTGGGTTTTATGATTTAGGAGATGTAGTCTGGATTGAAGCAAGGTGACAACACAAGGAACACAGGGTAGGGCACAAACCAAGAAACATTTGTAGGGAGGAGGCCATTTTCAAAGGATTTTTCCATGATAGAAAAATGGCCTAACACCTTTTCCTTCTTCATTCTTCATATATAGGGTGCTTGTGTCATTTGTCCTTGAAAATCCAATCTGTATCAGATAGTTATGCAACCACTTATACCATGCTCTGGGAGCTTGTTTCAATCCATATAAAGCTTTGTTCAGTTTCCATACCATATGTCTTATGTTTGGATCAATAAAACCTTCTGGCTATTCTATGTAAACTTCTTCTTCTAGTATACCATTTAAAAATGCAAACTTTACATCCATTTGATATACCTTGAAATCTTTATAAGCAACATATGCAAGCAGAGTTCTTACTCCTTCCAATCTAGCTATAGGGGCAAATGTCTCTCCATAATCAATTCCTTCTTCTTGTGCATAGCCTTTGCATAGTAGTCTAGCTTTGTTCCTAGTGATTTCACCTTTCTCATTCAACTTGTTTTGAAATACCCATTTTGTTCCAATAACATTCTTATCTGCAGGTCTCAGCACTAGAATCCAGGTTTCATTTTTCTCAATCTGGTCAATCTCTTCATTCATCGCTTGTATCCAGTCTTCATTTTCTAATGCCTCTTTAGTTGTCTTAGGTTCAAATTCACATCATAAGCATGTTGGATCCTTGGTCTTGCTTCTAGTCTGAACTCTAGTATCTTTATCTCCAATTATCTATTCAGGCTTGTGATGTCTCCTTACATATTTTGCCAAAACAAGTTTATCATTTTTCTCTTCTATTTCATCAGGTTCCTCAACAAGATTGTTAGATTTAGCTTCTGAATGCTCAGAAACCTCTTCCTGATCCTCAGTAGCATTATCATGTAGCTCTACATGTTCTTGTTCTCTCTCGGCACCATTTTCCTGACGTTCGGCATCATCTGTCTGTCGCTCAGCATTGCTTACCTGAAACTCAACATCAGGTGTAGGTCTGATACTTGCCTCATCTATTTCCTCAATGTATACAAAAGATCTGTAATCTTTTGGTTCTCTTTTACTATCATCCTCATTTCTTTCTACATACTCATCAATTTTCACATTCATACTTTCCACAATTTTGTTAGTGTTAGAGTTCAAACACTTATAAGCTTTAATTTTTGTGGAGTATCCTAGGAATATGCCTTCATCACTTTTAGGATCAAATTGTCCATTCATATTGTCTTTCAATATGTAACACTTGCTTCCAAAGATTCTGAAGTATTAAACACTCGGTGCATGTCCATATCATAATTCATAGGGTGTCAGATTTGTACCTTTCTTGATCTGTACCTGATTAAGAGTTTAAATAGCTATACTTATAGCTTCTTTCTAGTATTTCTGTGCCACATTCTTTTCAATCAATAGTGTCCTAGCATAGTCCAAAATAGATCTATTCCTTCTTTCTGCTATACCATTCTGTGGAGGTGTCCTAGGTGCAGACATTTGTCTTTTGATTCCTCTATCATTGCAAAATAGATTAAATTCATTTGATGTAAATTCTCCACCTCGGTCAGATCTAAGACATTTTAGGTTCCTACCTATCTCCTTCTCAACCTTAGCCAAATACCACTTAAAGAATTGAAAAGCATCATATTTTTCTTTCAGAAACTTTACATGCATCATCTTGGTATGATCATCAACAAACAAGATAAAATATCTAGCACCACAGTAACTTTGTACACCCATGGGTCCACAAAGGTCAGTATGAACCAAATCTAAAATGTGTTCAGAAGTAAAGGTTTTGCTCTTGAAACTTGACTTAGTCATTTTTCCTAACTGGCATTCTTTGCACATCACATTTTCAGGTTTCTTCAATCTAGGTAGACCTCTTACTTTCTTCTTCTTACTTATCTCTACCAAATTGTCAAAGTTAACATGACATAGCTTCTTATGCCATAACCAAATGTCATCAAGTTGTGCAATCATACATATTTCTTCAGATAGGTCAAGATAGAACAAATTACCTCTAGTTCGCTCACCACTTCCAAAAAGTTCACCAGTAGCATCAAATATCTTAGCTTTATTGTGATGAAATTCCACTCAATAACCAATCTTGTTGAGCTGAGTAACACTTAACAAATTATAATTCAATCCTTCAACCCAATAAGCATTTTCACAAGAGATTTTATCAGTTAGTTTAATCAATCCTTTTCCTCTAATAGGACATGGTGCATCATTACCAAATGTTACACTTTTACCTTTATAATGATGTAGGGTCTCAAATTTACACTTTTCACCAGTCATGTGATGTGAACAACCACTGTCAATAATCCATTTATCATTCTTTTTCACATAGGAAATCAATGCAGTTTTCTCATCCTCATCAGATTCATCTTTCATTGCAACATAGACAACCTCAATTTCAAAATCATCACTATCTGTGTCAATCTCTTCTTCAGCAATATAATAGGATTTCTTACCTTTACCTTTGTAGTCTTTGTACCTTTGGTAGCTTTTGTCATCTCTTCTTTCTTTGTGTCTGTTGTTTCTCTCTTCATCTTTATCCTTCTTGTTAGGACATCTAGCAGCTATATGACCGACTTTATTACACGCAAAACATATAATAGGGAGTTTACCTTTGTATTTTCCTTTCCCTCTTCTTAGTCTTCTAGCCATAAGAGCTTCTAGATCTTCAAGATCTTCATCAGAAGTGTCACTATCATCTTCACTTTCACTTTCACTTTTACATCTTTCTTTCTCCTTCTTAGGCTTGTTCAAAACTAATTGTGACTTAAAATAAGATTCAACATTTCCAAGATTACCAACAGAGAAGTTATCATAATTAGACAGTTCAAAAGCAGTCAGTTTGCCAATCAAACCTTCCAAAGTAAGCACATTTCCAGAGTTACATCCAGATTCTTGAATAGCTAAGATCTTGATAGCATATATAGGATGCAAAGTTCTTAACACTTTTCCAATTATGGTCTCATCATCAATAATTCCATTTTCTCCTCTAATAGCATTCACAAATTGTTTTATTCTACCACAATATTGTGCAATGTTTTCATCTTCATTCATTCTCATTTCATCAAACTTACCTCTGAGACTCTCGGCTTTAGCTTTCAGTACATATTGATCACCACCATAGATCCTTGCAAGAGTGTCCCACATATCTTTAGCAGTTGTGCAGTCCTTAACATTTTCAAATTCTGGATAGCTTAGGGCAGATGCAATTTCTAGCATTGCCTAGTTGTGGTCTTGCTTAGCTCTCATTTCCTTGGCAGTCAAAGGTGCAACAGGTGAGACATAGTTATTCTCAATCTAGTACTTTGTAGAATCACCAATACCAGCAAGATGCAGCTTCATCAAGCTTTTCCATGTAGGGAAGTTTTCCTTATTCAGCTTCGGTACCTCCTTAGACATCTTGATCATTTTCTTCAAGTCCCTTTAAACTTGATTTCTATAAACACCAATAAGCAACACAACTCTAATACCAATTGTTAATATGATTTACAACAATAGAGAGGAGGGGGGTGAATCAGTTGTTCTTAGGTCCTGATGTATAAAACAACTTCTAAAACTTTTACTTAAATTAGATCAAGCAACCACAACAAACTCGGTCACCACTGATTCAATAATAGAAACATATAACTCGATAGTCCACTACCTTGCTGTAACTAACTTGTAAAACACTTAAATGTTTAAACCAAAACATTCACACAAGTATGACAATAGGATTTATAGTGGAAACCCAATATGGGAAAAACCACTTTGTAACATGCTACTATTATTTTCACTCTTCTCAAGTGAGCTTAGTTAAAAGCCAACCCTATCAAAGGTTACAATACACACTATCAAGTGTGACTTGGTAAAAGGATTTCAATCACCTTGTTAAAAGTGAGCCTGGGTAAAGGACTTACATACACTCCATTAGAATGCAACCTCTTTTAAAAGGATTTAACATATAACTATTAGGTCAACCTCTATTAAAAGGATTTTGACTGTCACAATGGTTAGAAAGTAGCAACAGTATTGATTTGAAAAACATACAACTCACTTTGCAAATATCAGATCTGATTCCGTATACAAATGCTAGTTTGCTAACTTTGAAACTTTGCCATCTCCATCTCTAATCTACTCAGAACTTTCCTTCAAGAAATCACCACACTTTTCCTTCAGCCTTTTCTCTTATACAATCAATAAAACTTACTATTCTTCTAGCATCTCCTTCACTCATGCATGCTCATACCTCATGCTTCAGTTCCCTTAATATTTTCCTTTGTTATGTTAACTTTTCTTTTGCCGCTTAATCTTATTCGTAGATCTTAGGGTTAGGTTAGATTCATTGAATCTACCCACTTCATGTTCTTCATTTCCTTTTCTAGAATCATCTCAAATCTCATAAAGATTTACAATAAAAAATTTTACAAAGCATTAAATGCTTCCATACAATCAATAAATAAAGTCAACATAGTTTACATAATCCAAGAATTCAAACAATGTCATCCTCAAAATGAATTCTGTTCAAATATAAAATTGTTGATGCTCGGTCAATACTATGATCATTCACTCGGTCTCCATGTAAAACACTCGGTCACTACTAAAATTGTTTCCTCGACAAATATTGATACTCGACAATTTACTGATACTCAGTTGACACTAGATTTTGCTCGGCATCCACTAACTCGATCGACTCTATCATAACTCAGCTTAGACATGATTTCTTCATTTTGCTCGGTTAAGCCTACCAGTTTAGTCTTCAACTTTTACTAAGATAAACAATACATTATCTCATCATTGTGCAACATAGTCAAGTACACTTTGTGGTATCAAGATAACTCAACCTTTCCTTAGGTGCTGTTGTTACCAACCTTGCTCCACTCTTGCTCAACAATTCAATAGATATAGTACTTTCCTAAGTAGCAACAGTCTTACCAATTTAGGTTTGACATCAATGACAATACAAAAATTATTTCAATTGTAGTTTCCAACAAATACATACAATGAGATAGTGTTATTACATTTGTAATGATCCTAAAAACTTAACATGGTATCAGTGCCAAGTTGCAAATGTGTGACAGTTTCAGAAAATATAGTCTCGGTATGAGGACCATATCTCACAAATGCACTGTTGGAGTTTGCTAAATTTTGGCTATGTTGGTGATAAACAAATTTACAAGAATCTCACCAAAGAGATTGAAGAGAAAATTCCAAGTTCAAAAGTTATGGTCGATTATGTACGGGTCTATAAAAACAAATCTGTAAAAGAGCGAGGTTCCTTCTTTATAAGTCTAACCACTTCAAGGGAGATCTGATCAAATTGAAGGTTTTAATAGTGTATAGAACCTTTGGATATTGAAGACAAGTCATGTGAATAATTCAAGTAATGTTCGAGAATGACGACATCATTCTTTGAATTTGCATGATATTTTCTATACGGGCTTAACTTATAGAATGAAATACTTGAAATTTATAAAAGATAAGTATTTCATATTTTATTAATGCACATAATTTTGAGTTTTTAATTCATGCTGTACTATTGACCTTAGTAAAATATTGTATGCTTCTATCATTGGTATTTTCAATTAAGATAGTTTAGTGAGCTATTTGTAATCTCTCTCTAACATACCTTCAGGACATAAGCACAAGATAATTACATTCAAGGGAGAAATAACTTGATGCCTATAAATGAATTAATGATGATTGAGAATAGATGCAAATGGAGTCTAACATTTCAAAAGAGGTCAAGAAGTTGATAAAATTGAGCTTTAGAGGGAGCAGATGGTTCAGTCAACTTGTGACAATCTTGATCATGTTGATTGAGAGGGAGTTCACTATTGAAGGTGAAACACTTCTAAGGTAATCTTGATATAATTGATTATTATACTAATGAATCATGAATGTTTTTAATGGGTCTACCACCTATGTAAATCATGAGGAAGTGATGACTTCCAAATGATTATCACTTGTATTTGTTAAAGTTATTGGAATATGATGATCTTGCAATAACTTTCTATTGTGATAGATATTTTTGTGATCTTACTTGTGGATAGAATTGCCGATGGAGGCAATCCACACCAAAGCTCCTAAGTTTGTGAATAGAATCACCGATGGAGGAAATTCACATGAGAGCTTGAATATAGAATTGTCAATGGAGGCAATCCACACCAAAGATTATGAGTTTGTGAAAGGAATCACCAATGGAGGCAATTCACATGAGAGCTTGTGAATAGAATCGCCGATGGAGGCAATCCACACCAAAGCTCGTGAGTTGGTGAATAGAATCGCCGATGGAGGCAATTCACATGAGAGCTTGTGGATAGAATCACTGATGGAGGCAATCCACACCAAATCTCATGAGTTTTTGAATAGAATCGCCAATCGAGGCAATTCACACAAGAGCTTGTGGATAGAATCATCGATGGAGGCAATCTACACCAAAGCTCATGAGTTTGTAGATTGAATCACTGATGGAGGCAATCCACATGAGAGCTTGTGGATTGAATTGTCGATGGAGGCAATCCACCTGAGACTTGTGGATAGAATTGCTAATTGAGGCAATCTACTAGGGAACTTGTGGATAGAATCATTGATAGAGGCAATCCGCAATAAAACTCGATAGCTTATGGATAGAATTTCCAATAGAGGCAATCCACCTAAGAGATTGTGGATATAATCTCTAATAGAGGCAATCCACATGAGAGCTTGTGGATAGAATCATCAGTGGAGGCAATCCACATATTGAGACTAGGTTTTTCTTGATTACATCATGAGGATGATGCATTTTATTGCTTACCTCATATGATTGATGTTGTCAAGTGTCATAACTGTTGACATTGGATTGATTTATCCTCCCTAACTAAGAGGGAGTTTTGATGTTTGTAGCATCGCTCAGATAAATAATATTGACTATATGATTATTATGAGAAATGATTTATTATATATATACGTATATATATATATATATCAATATATATAATAATTGATATTACTATATACATTGATATATATGTATATATAAAGTTAGATTATAATTGTTCTCATAATAACTAAATAGTTAAATTGATAAAATAAATATTATTATTATTATTATGTAAGTATTAGAGAAATTAATATAATACTCAAGAGATATTATATATATATGTGTGTGTGTGTGTGTGTGTGTGTGTGTGTGATCATAATTGTAATTATATTAATTACATAATAATAAATAGACATGTCCCATGAAGGGACATTTATCTTCTTGGCTCATTATTAATATAAATGCAAGAGATTGTTGCATTTGGAAAATCCATACAATGAGATAGTGTTATTACATTTGCAATGATCCTAGAACCTTAACAGTTTGATTTTATTCAAATGGTGAGCTTCACATTAGCATAACAATTTTACAGGTACTAAGTATTGAATGGTTGAAATTTAGAATATAAATATTTATTATATTATTTATAAAAGAAAATAAGAGTTTTGTTTTAATTTATGTCAAGTTAAAAATATGTTTAATTAGTGAAAAACTACATGTTGTAATACCCCAAAATTGGCACCTTACAATTCTAATCAATTTTGGTGCATTTTCTCCAAATTTCTACATCACTAAAGTCCTATTGTACTAGGCAATTCTTTCTCCTAATTGACTTTAATTGACTTAGTCTCAAATGCAGAAACCTTAAATTTGCATTAATCTTACAATATATTTAATTCCTAAATATTCAACATTTATTGGCTAAAAATCCCTATGATTAATTAATTTAATTCTAAAGTCCTAGTGCTTTTAATTAAATTAAATTCTACCCCCTTTAGCTAATACACATCAAGGGAATTAAATATTATTTGGTTATTTGAATGGATTACCCCCACTTGGATTTAATAATTCAAAAAGGTGAAAAGACACCCATGTGGCAATAATTCATTTTCTTAATTAAATAATCTCCAATTTATTTTACTACAAGAAAATGAAGAGTTCTCAAAGGAAATCGAAGAGTCAGCCATTTCTTTTCAAGAAACTCTTCATCCTCTCTTCAGGCCTGTCTATATTATGAACCTTCTTTTCATCATTTTGAGAGGAGCAATTTTATAGTAACTAAACTATAGCAAATTATTGTCTCAATTCTCTCATTTTCTTCAAGTTTTTATTGCATATTTAGTGTAATCTCATATAGTGTAATTGCATTCACATCTTAATATAGTTTGATTACTTGTTATTAGCTTAATTCTCATATTTCTTTCAAGCTTCTTATATTAAATCTGCACTTTCATTCTTAGATTACAATTGCATCTCTCATATAGACTAAATTTCATTTCAATTTTATTAAGATTTGAAATCCTCTATTTTAGCAATGGTCCATGGTTGTTGGCTCTCATTTTGAGACTAATCAAACACCCCAACTAAATAGGAGGCAATAGGTCAATTCAATCGATATTGTGGAGTGAGTAATTCATGTTCATTATCACGATTCAATGATTGAGCAATGACTATGTTGTGGTGTGCCTGAATTCAAGGTCCACATTCAGACATAAACATTTTGGCACCCACCATGGGGCAGAAAAATTGATTTCTAACCTCACTCTAAATTTTTTTTTCACAAAATTCTATACTTTGTTGTACGTCCGTACTTATCTATGTATCGATTCTCATGCAAGAATTTTGAGCACACCGCATGAAGTTGTGCATTCATTAGCAATTTCTCACATAACAAAGAACTTTCTTGCACCAACTGCTGCATTTCCTCATGTGATGCCTTCTACTTCCTTGTGTGAGACTTGCTCACAGTCTCTGGAATTTCATAGTTTCTGTATTTACTATTACTATTTGTATCATCTCAAAATGGAAGCACTTCCATGGTAAGAGCATTTAGCCCTCTAAGTAAGTGGTGTGGGGTCATGTTAAGTGCCTTGATCAGGTCTTTGCATGTATATGGCTTTCTCCCCTATTCTACTTCCCTCTGCACCTAATTTTCACTTCATAACTGCATTTCCTAGCTATCTGTGCTAGGATCTTGAGGTTTTTGACCACAAGGTCAAAGTCAACCTTGTGGATCAAAGTAGACCTTGACTCTGACCTAGGTCAGAGTCGACCTCAACTCTGACCTAGGGCATAGTTGAGTTCATCCTTGACCCCCTGTCTAGATTTCAAAATCTCTCAATTTTCAAGTGTTGGGTTTTGCGGATATTTGATTTCCCACATCCAAGTCAGCCATTTCGGGTTTTGGAATGGTAAATCCTAAAATTGCATTTAATTTGGGCCCACTTCTAGGGGTTAAGGTTAATTGGGATTTAATTCTCCAATGTTGGCCTCTCTAGAGGATTGTGCCCTAGTTCACTATAAAAGGAGGCCTTCCTCCCTCATTTCAACATATCTCTCATGCTCAAGCAATCAACTTTTGTGAAGAATAGCAAGCCATCAATCTCTCAAGTGCAAAAAGGTCTTCAATCCTTCAAGCATCCTTCCATCAAGGAGATCCATTGTTAGCCATTGAAGGATTCAATCTCTTTGGAGCCCCCTTGAAGATTTCTCCTTCCACATTCATCCAAGCCTCCTCATGTGAAAAGATCAAGTCAAGATTGGTGTTGATGATCAAATGCCATTGATTTGAGACATCCTACATTCATTTTACATCCATTGGAGCATCCCTACTTTTGGATTTGAGGATACGAATCCTCTACAAGGACTTCAACATAAGCGAGGTGAGTCATTCCATTTGCTTTGTTTATGCACATTACAATTCAATTCAATTTCAACATTAATTCTTAAATTGGAGTTTGACCAAGGCAAACCCCCCATACAAACAACAAAACCCCATTTTCTTACAAGTATAGGTGCAGGATTTTGGATCTGAGAGTAGATTTGCATACCTTTTTTAGCAAACTTCCAAGATATGCGAACAAAGTCAAAGTCAAGCTTCAAGATAAGAATGTAGCCTTTGACCTTTTATGAGGGTCAAAAAATAACTATCGTTGGAGAGATAAAAGATTTTTGGGTTTTCTTCATCTTGGCATTTCTATTCTGAAATAGGTTGCGAAATTACCGAAAAGTACACAGACATCAGAATTTGACATTTTCCAAATTTTCCCTATTTTGAGGTTAGTACTTGTATTTCAATTATTTCAGATTTCAAGCATAACTCCACCATAGGAAATATAAGGTTTTGCTCTCTCTTTCATATTCTCCATAGATTGATTCGATTGTGTATTAACCTTTTGGTTGATCAAATTGGATCTCTCCTTTGAGAATTTGGATTTAGGGGTAGATCTTGGATTTCCCCATACATATACATTTGAATAGAGGTGATTCAAAATTACATCTATTCATTTTAGTGAACCTGACATACTTACTCTCCTTTCTTTTGTGGAATTAGATGCCCTATTGTGTCTTATGGTTTTATTGGTATTAGATTTTTCTTTTGTGTTAAATCTTGTATGCTAATTAGATTTCAAAAATACAAAAATATTCTTGCTTTATGTGCTCTTTAGTTCATTTGCATTACATTGGTTTATGAGCTTTACTACTACTAGTCCTACTTATAACATTCCGGTTAGAAGAAGTCGTAGACTCATGGGTGCCTTTAATCCTGAATCTTCCTCTCCTTTCCTTAGGATCCTAGATGACAATTTCATTCTTCATGATTCCAATCCTACTATGGAGAAAAACTCTTCTCACTCATCTCATGATGAGGATGATGCTTCAAGAGCTCCTCCTGAACAAGTTCAAAAACTTTCCACCGAACTTGATAAAATGGGTAATTGGCTTATTTAAGAGAACCATAATCAAGATTTTGTTCAAGTTATAGATGCTCTTAAGAAATCCCTTCATGATGGTGATCAAGGTGTTAACCTCTTACATGGTATTACTCATCTCATGCATTCCAATGTTAAACCTCTAGCTCAAGAAGCTCAAGATTTAGGGTTGATTCCTCCTATTACTAGTGTTGAACCTCCTTCTAAACCTCTACCTAGTATGCCTACTTATACTCCTTCTTTGGTGACTGTGATGGTTCCCTCTATTCCTATGAGTGTTCCTCCTATATCCCTTCCTACAACACAACCTTCATATCATAATGTTCCTTCCACTTATTCCAATCCGCTTTCAACTGTATTTCCTAGTGTTCCTCTAGTTGTGCCTTCTATTCCTATAGCTTCTTACACCTTACCTAGTGTGTCTAATGTTGCTACTCCTATTTCCTCTAATGATTCAACAATCATCAGTTTGGCTCAAACTGTGTCATCATTACAACAAAAACTCACTTCCTTAACTCAAAAAAAGTTTAGTATTCCTACATGTGATATGGGAAGTCCTTTGTCCTTTGATATTATTCATACTCCTATTCCTCAACAAGTTGATATGCCTCATCTTGAGAATTATAATGGAAAAGGAGATCCTCTTCATCATGTTAAAACATTTCAAAACCTTTGTAGTGATTATGCTCATGACCATAGGATTTTAGCCAAACTATTTGCTTGAACCTTCCAAGACAAGGCATTACAATGGTATTGTTCCTTGCCTCCTTATTCTATTGATTCCTTTCCAAAACTTGCTAATGCCTTTATTCAACAATTTCAAAACAACATTGGCCCGCAAGTGTCTTTGACTGATTTGATGCATTGTAAACAAAGTGCTAAAGAAAAATTAACTGAATTTATTGGTAGATTTAAGCATTTGCATGCTCAGATTTCTTACCCTATTCCTGATATAGATATTCAATGTATGTTTATTTCAAATTTGCAAAAGGATATTAGAGATAAGATTCTGCATACTGAATTTACCTCTTTTCAACAACTTTGTGCAACACTTCATCATTATCAATTACAAGTGAGTAAATTCAAGAATAACACTCCAATGGCTCCTATTCCAATTGATAAGAGTGATGTTGCTCCTAATCAAAACAAATTTAAAAAATTCAACAACTATGTCAAGAGAAACAAACAAGAGAATGCAGTTGCTGATCAAGTTGTTGTTGCATCTCACAATGCCACTTATGCATCAACTGCTTTTCGATTAAGTCATACGTTTACTCCTCTTTCTAAATCTTTATATGCTATTATGAATAGGTTTTTATCTACTAATATGATTACTTTACCTCCTATTCGACCTCTTTTACCTACTATGATCGGCGCTAAATCTTTTGATCAAAATGCTTTTTGTCAATATCATCGTCAGAATGGTCATGATACTGAGAAGTGTTATTCTTTAAAATATAAAATTCAGGATTTAATTGAATCTAATGCCTTATCTTTTGATAATCTTAATGGTAACAGGAACAAATATGTCTCTCCTCCTAATCAAAACCTTCAAATCTATACGAATCCTTTACCTATGCATGATACTAATACCATTGCTCAACCATCTTCTATGGAAATTAAATATGATTCAAAGATGGATGATCTCAATCATGTTGTTAGTCAAGTGGAGGATGTTGGTAAATCTATATCTCCACCTCAACCTCAACTTCAACCTTAGATTCAACCTCAAGTTAAATATAAACCAAAATCTAAGCCTAAAATGAAAACTCAACTTAAACCTCGACAACAACCTAAGAATAAAAGACCTCAGGAACTTTTGATTACTTTTGATGATTCTGAGACTATTAAAGCTCCTGATGGTCCCCTATACATTTATGCTAGGTTTCTAAGATACCTACCCGCAGTTGTCTTGTTGATCCTACCTCCTTAGTTAATGTTATTATAGAAGAAAATCTTTTTATGAAAGGTTTACAATGCGATTCTTATGATACATCAGATGTGTGGATTCAAACTTGTAATGGTTTTCTTTACCCATCATTTGGTTCTATTACTTTACCGGTTGAACTTTGTGGAAAGATTGTGTACACTACCTTTGTTGTTGTTCCTACTTCCGATCAATTTCAAGTTAAGTTTGGTTTGCCATGGTTGAATGCTATTCATACTATTGCTTCTCCTATCCATAAATACCTTAAATTCAATCATGATGATAAGGTAAAAGCAATAAATCATAGTTTATATCAACCTTCTAGGCCCAAAGATTGTGCTACTATTGATTTCTTTTGGCCTTCACTACCTAATTCATGTTCTTCTCGACCTGATAATCTTTTTCATTCGTATCAAGCTTATAAACATAGAAAGATTCTTGAATTAAGCATTCCACCCATGGATCTTAATCGTGGTCTTTTGTCTACACCTTCTATACCTCCTTTAATGATAGATTCTAGTTCTATTAATCAAGTTCCTTCTGTCGATCTTCCTAAAGAACCTATCAAAGATCTGATGATTATTTCTCCTATTGTTGATAATCGTATTGATCTTCCTAAAGAACCTATGAAGGATCCTATGATTGTTCCTCCTAGTTCTCAACCTATTTCAAATAAATCAAAATGCAATCGATTTGCCAATGAATGTCATAAAAAGCATCATGCTCACACTAAATCTTGTAATTCTATTTTTCAAAGATCTCTACCTTCTTTGGATGAAACTATGCATGATGTTTTAAAAGAAGTTGTTACTAATAATGATGTTAAGATGCATGATTATGATGATTCTATTCATATCTTAAATCCTATTTTGATTAATTTGGATGAAGAAGATACTTTTGATGATACTAATGATGTTAATGATGAATATGAGACTAGTGACATTGACATTGATTTGCCTAATATGCTTTCATCTCAATTAACTCTTACACCTAGTATCACACATTGTGATTCTCAAGAGGATCCTTGTTTCGAACTGGCTATCATTCCTACTATGTTGGATATAGTCCCTCTTGCTAGTTACCCACCTTCCCTAAATGATATACAATGAGATGGGGAGAGTAGGCAACATTTTTTATTGGCTCATCCTTCGTAGTAGCTTTGTTATGTGTTTTCCTATTGTATTGTGTCTCTCCCATAAGGTGTTTGCTAAATATTGTTAGATTCTTTTATACGATCCTTGTTACTCAGTTAGTACAAGGTGATGAAGGAATTGAAACTATTGTTCAAATTATTCTATATGTATCTCTATTCTTCTATGCATTGTTCAATGTTATGTTGTAATTGTGCTATTGTTCGTGTTAGTACCCTACAAAAATTTTATGGCTCTAGCCCTATTTTCCTGGTCTCTACAATTATTTTTGTCTCTCTGCCTGCAACCCTTGCAAAATATAAAATCTAGCCGTTGGGTCCTTAAAATTTAAAATTGCCCTGGAACTATTATATTTTTGAGTTACCTTTTCCGCCCACTTAAAACCTTATATTTTGCATGTGTCATTTAAAGTGACCAGCTTTACCATGTTCGCGGTTAGTTTTCATGTGTCGACAGGGTCCCTTTTTAATTTTTCCTAAGTCCTATGTTCCCCGGCCACTTTATTTTCCTAAGTCCCTACACTCTAATATTTCCTATGTTTCAGCTTTATTTTATCTCCTGGGCCCTGTCTCTCTGACACCATCTCAACCCAACAGTTTTTGCTAAAGCTCAAGGTAGGTGTTAGAGGTGTGCAAAATGGTCACGGCCATTGATTTTCCTTTATGACACAGCGCTTCAAATTGTGGGTCTAGAGTGACACGTAGGTACAAATGGTGGCCTCCTATTGGTCGGTGTGTCAGTGAGCTAGACATGTTGTCAGGTGGGCCTGGTATCTCAATCAAAAGATTCAACATCGATGGTTGGTGTGTAATCACATGGAATATTCTTGCCCCATGTGATCATGCACCCACCGTCTGATTAGATGTTGATGGGCTTGGTTGTAGTGGGTCCTTTGTCAGGTGACTGGGTGGTATTCAATGAATGGGTGCTTAACAAATGTACCAGGTGGGACCATAGCTTAAAGGCAAGTGACAGGATGATTGCTAGCAGTGTGTCACATGTTCACATAGGCTATTTTTATGCTATGCGATCATGCGACTAACATTTGGTGTTGACTCTTTGTGGTAGTCAGGTGGGTCCTTAGTTTTCCATGGTGGGATGACATGGCAATTTTTCATTGGTTGGTGTTGTTTGTGACGTGACATATGTTAGAAGGTTTGCAGAGTGAATGAAGAGTCAAATATTTGCCTGCCAAAATTGGTGATGTGGCAGCTTGTGATTCGTCAAAATGGCTTATTCAGCAGGGTTGTCAGAATAAATAAAAAATTCTATGAAATTGGTCTTAACCTTGCAATTTTTTCTGAAGTGTGCCCTACTCTACCTACAAATTTGTTTCAGCTTGTGAGGAAAATCTATGAGGTTTTATGGCTTTCACTCTTAGCCATGTGTTCTCCAGTGTATCACCTTGCTCCAGCTCTGATCGCACATGCTGAATCATAGAAACCAGGGAGATATTCAAGTTGCAAGGTCAGTTAGAAATAATTCTTTCATGTCATAGGGTGCTAAAAATTAACTAAGTATAAAACCCTTGTGTTTTATACCTTTCACATTTGCGCACTTGTCTCCGGTGTCAGCCTTCATCTTATGTGCACTGCTGCGACTATGTGGGGCCAATTTTTTCATTTTCATGTTAGTCGCCAGGTCGGAGAAAGAAGAAAGTCTATTCAACGATTGTGAGTTTGCCTTTGTTGTGCATTCATGAAATGGTGGGAACTAGTTTTTGGATGTGTTAGTGGGCCCTGAAAGTGTCAGAGCATCAACGATTGGCATAAGTTCTTAAGGCTCTTTTTTGACACATGCAAAGATGCGTCATCCATTGATTTCATTCCATGTCAAAGGGTTGTTAGGGAAGGGAAAGATTCTTCATCCGACGGTGGGTATGTGTTTTGATAGAATCTTGGAGGTCTAAGAGAAGACGCGATGACCGTTGATCTTCCTGTTGCCAGCCCAGTAAAATTTCTCAGTGCTTTTGGTGGTTCTGATAAATGCTTAGCAGCCCGAAAAAATTTCTTTGTATTCATTGGTTCGCATAATGTTTTGGTGGAGATCCTAAAGATTTGTCTATTCAGTGAATGCATTGTCACGGGGTCGCTAAATATTTTTGTGGAGACATAAAGGTTTCCGTGAATTGGCAAAGCTCTTCAGTCGCCAGTTTGCCAAATGTGGCCACAGTTAGTGAACAAGCCTAGTGGTTTGTCGCATGTTTGCATGAGCTAGTTTCTAGCTATGCGATCATGTGACAACTATTGAATGACGCAGTTGTGGAGTTATGAAGTAGGTCTTGCCGACATGCTTAGTTTTGATTGGTTACTGACTGGTGATGTGGCCGAGGACTTTTGAGAGGGTTTGTGATCAACATTGCGTGGTTAAAAGGTTGCGGTCACATGATCACAGAGGTTAGTGTAGACTAGGATTTGAGTGTGCACCTAAACCTATTTTGAAGGCCAAAGACAAACAAACGTCATAGCATATAATCAAATCAAATTTAATGGTTAACAAACTAAAATCAAAGCCACCTCAGTTTAAGCCTAAAATGGATGCGCCCATGCACCGTTTGATATGCTTGGATATAAATGGATGTGGGTGTGCAAAAAGCACTTGGAGCATGCAAATAAATGATGATTTGAGGATCAAGAAGACCCAAAATGACACAAAATAGGTATGAGGAACCTATTTTGCCTCAAAGGCCTCAAGAACACACAAATATGCAAAGCTAAAAGATGAACTAAGATTGATTAAACAAGAAATGAATCTATGTTAATCCAATTAAGCTAATTTAGATGTGATTTAAGCTTGAAAATGATCTAAAATGATGAGTTTATGCTTATGCTAGAATGAAAATGGCATTATAACTTTGCTATTGAGTTTGAGAGTTGAAAGATGATTTGCATTAGGGAGTGAGGGTATTTATAGGAAAAGGGAAGTGCTTGGGTTAAAAGGATGAGTCAGAGTTAGGGATAAGGTTAGGGTTGAGTCAAGGACAAGTGTCCTGACAAGTGTCAAGGGAGGATTGAGTTGAAAGTTTGAGGGCATGTGCACAATTTGGTAAATGTGCCCAAGGCCAAGAGGTGGCAAGGAAGGGATAAGAAGGTCTTAAATGCATAATTAATGCATGTAAGAAAGATAAGGAAGGCTTAAATGCATCCTTAAATGCATTTGCAAGAGGTGGCCAAGAGGTGTCCAAAGAGGTGTCCCTCTTTGTTGACCAAAAAGGATGACTAAGAGGAGGTTAGAATAAGTTTTGGTAAACCTTTTGCTAATGGAATGTGACAAGATTAGAAAGGGGATTAGGATTAGGATTAGGAGAAAGGGATGGGCAAGTGGCTTTTGGTGAGATTTAGATATTTATTAAAGGTAAATTTAATAAATATTAAATATCTAGGCTTAGGGTTTGAAGGGACTAGATTAGGGATTTGACCCATTTAGAGGAAGGTTTAGGACTTTCTAGAAGAGTTTAGTGCTCTTTAGAATTTTGGCCAACTTTGGGATAAAAAATAAATTAAAAATAAATTAATTTATTTTTGAAGTTTTTGGGCAATTTATTAATTAAATAATTAATAAATTAGGGATAATGTCCAAATGACATTTTTAGGCTAGATTCCTTAATTAAAGATTTTTAATTAAGAGAGAGGGATTTAATGGCATAAAAATAAATAAATTAATTAAATAATTAATTAATTAATAAATGATGATGTCATCAAAGATTTTCAGAAAACAAAAATAATTTATTTTCTGAAGGATTTTTCGGTGTCTACATTTTGCCCCTCTTTGATGCGATGCCGCAAGTGGCATGGCGTCAAAGGCAAGAAAACAAGATGCCGAGGCTAGAATTAGAAGAAGAGGGTATGATGCCTGGGTGGACTGGAAGAAAGAGGAATACATGCCCCGGTGGGACAAAATCATGGAAGATGCGCCCAGTGGGACAGAGTGTGCCCGGCGGGACAAGGAAGGAAAGGCCTAGGAAGAAAGGGGAGATAAATAACCTCACTTCTAAGAACAAATATGGATGATATGCAAGATGAGATGGAAATGCAAGATGCAAGATGCAGCTATATGCAAAGATGCAAGATTAATCTATATGATAAATGCAAGGGACCAGATAGCTCCAAGTGCAAATGGGAGTGCACAACCTAGATTTAATATAGCTATGTTAGAGACCTGCCAAGGATACTGGGATCACAAGGCCTGTCAACAATGTCGCAAAGGACTGACGCTAAACAAACACACAGGGTTGCCCCAACATCACACATGAAGCACAGAGGCAACATGGCGAAACCGATGCTGAAGGAACCACAAACACACAACTGACTCACAGGCAGAAGTGAAAGATCAAAAGACCTTGCCCCAGATTATCCGCACACGCAGCACACCGTGATATAATGAATCATGGTGACCCTGGTGGGATAATGAGAAGCCAAAAAGATTAACAAGACCCAAAGGACAAAAAATCCAAGATCAAAATGATAACTCCAAAAAGACATCCTTTGCCAAGGAAAGAGATTAGGTTTGATTGATGGTGGGAAGATTGGTCAGACAGGAGGAACGATATATCCTCAAGGACGAGGATGGAAGATTAGGTTGGACAGGAGGAACGATATATCCTCAAGGACCCATGGGTTGGTGAGAGAATAAGTGTAGTTGTTCGCTGGAAAAAGCTGAAGTTCAAGGAATAATCAGGATGAGCAAGGATAAGTCGTCAATTGATGTTGCTGAAGCACAAGGCCCGAGTGGGACTAAAAGTTTTCTGAGGTTGGGGATGGGACAAGATATTTGATCAAATGCTACTACAGGATGGACAAAGGTTATGTACAACAAGGAGGAACGATATGCACAAGGGATATGTACAGAAGCTCAGGATTGGGGATAGGAAGATCACACTCAGCGGGACTCTCACTAGGACGGAGATGAGAAGGATAAATATAGGGAGGAATGTGCTGTACAGGAAAGGGAAAAGGATATGGTACAAGATATGGTACAAAGCTTTGGAATAGGATATGGATTGCAGATGGGTTGGAGGAAGATGGAAGCTGAATGCGTGGAGGATAGGGGAGATGGAATTGCTGGGAGATCTGTTAAGAGATTATGGATGGAGGAAGAGGACGGTAGCTGAAAGGACAACTGAATAGATAAATAGCTCAGTTTACTATGTTGGCGCCTATTTGCTAGGTTTTCACCAACATACTTGTCCAAGGTGCTTGAATTGCCAAGTTTTCACCGTTGGACGATTATTTTCTCTTTCAATTTTTTTGCTTTTTTTTCTCTTTCTGAATGTTTTTGGATTTTTTGATATATGCAGGATCAGGTTCAGGCATAGAACCTCTTCAGATGGATGATGTTGATAGGATCATTCAAGGGCTCACCTTCTGGTGTTGATAGCTGATAGGCTCCTGAGCCAAAGGATGCGGTGACAACATAGGGGCCCAACCAAGTAGGCTCAAACTTGCCTTTCTTTTCTCTATTTGCTAGGACCTTCTGATTTTCTTTAAGGACCATGTCACCGACCTGGAATTGTCTAGGATGGACCTTTTTGTTATAACTCCTTTTGAGTCAATTCTGGTATGCAACCAGGTGATCGTAAGCTTGCTATCTCTTTTCATCTAGCAGATCTAGCTGTGTGAGTCGGGCCACACGATAGTCTTCATCAGTTGTATAGTTCTTCATGGAGACGCACAAGGATGGGAGCTCAACCTCGATCGGTAGAACAGCTTCAGCACCATATACAAGGGAGTATGGGGTGGTGCCTGTGGGAGTGCGATAAGAAGTGCGATAGGCCCAAAGGGCGGGATTGATTTGGAGGTGCCAGTCACGACCAGAATCATTGACAACCTTCTTGAGGATTTTCAAGATAGTTTTGTTAGTTACCTCAGCTTGGCCATTTCCTTGAGGGAAATATGGACTAGAGAAATGGTGATGGATGTGGAGTCTGGCACATAGATCATCCACATGCTGGTTTTCAAAAGGTGTGCCATGGTCTGTGAAAATGGTAGATGGTATGCCGAAGCAGCAAATGATGTGGTAAAGGATGAACTTGGATATTTGGATGCCAGTAGTTAGCGTGAGCGGAATCGCTTCAACCCATTTGGTAAAGTACTCTGTGGCTGTTATGATATACTTGTGTCCATTCGAAGAGAGGGGGGTGATCAAGCCAACGAGGTCGAGGCCCCAACATGAAAAATGCCACGATGGTGCAATAGGCTGTAGATCCTGTGCTGGTGCATGTATCAAATTGGCATGTTGTTGACATGGGAGACATTTCTTGACAAATTCACACGCATCATGTTCCATTGTTGGCCAATAATATCCAACTCTAAGCAGCTGCTTTGCTAGAACCATGCCACTCGTGTGGGCACCGCAAATTCTAGCGTGAACTTCTTGTAAGGCCAGGACAGCCTTGTTTGAGTCTAAACATCTAGATAGGACATTATGATACCCGCGACGATATAGGGTGTTGGCTACAAGAGTGTAGCGGGAAGCTCTGCGAATAAGGTTTTGGCGTTGGTTATTGGTGAGATGGGGAGATATGATACCATTTTTTAGATATGCATGGATGTCGTGGTACCATGGGGATTGAGGACTAACCAAGACACACACCATGTCTGCATCGGCATTCTCATAAGCTGGCGAATGTAGCTGCTCGACTAGAAATTCATACTATGATGCGTCTCGTGGTATTTCCAATAAGGATCCGATGGTTGCCATTGCATCTGCTGCTTTATTCTGAAGCCTTGGGATCTAATTGAATTGTAGATGTAGGAAATGCTCTTTCAGTTTATCCACTAGTTGCTTGTAGGGTAGCAATTTGTCGTCCTTTGTCTGATATTCATCTAGGACTTTTTTGATAATCAGCTATGAATCTCCAAATACTTGTAGTTCTGTGATGTTCCATTGGATAGCTATTTTGAGACCTAAGATGAGTGCCTCATATTCTGCAATATTGTTGGTACAGGGGAATCCCAACTTGAATGATTTTGGAATATAGTCACCTTGAGGTGTGACGAATAGGATTCCTGCCCCAGAGCTATGGGATGTGTTGGAACCATCAAAGTATAGTTTCCACATGGGCTGCTCTTCAATCATGCATAAATGTTCATCGGGGAATTCCATGATTAGTGGATAGGCATCCACCAGTGGTGCTTCTGCTAGTTGATCGGCAATGACTTTCCCTTTGATTGCTTTGCGATCTACATACTGAATGTCAAATTCACTGAGTAACATGACCCATTTTGCCATACGGCCTGTGAGGGTTGTCCTTGATAACAGATACTTAAGAGGGTCCACCTTTGATATGAGCTTGATTGTGTGGCTAAGCATGTAATGTCTAAGTTTTTGAGTGGCAAAGACCACTGCTAAGCATGCTTTCTCCATGGGTGAATAGTTAAGCTCATAGCCCACAAGAGTGCGACTGATGTAGTAGATAGCTTGTTCTCTATTTTCATCATCATGCTGTGCTAGGAGTGCCCCTAGTGCTGTAGCTGTTGTTGAGATGTAAAGGATGAGAGGGCATCCTGGAACCGGTGGTACTAGGATTGGAGCATTAGCTAGATACTCCTTGAGCTTATCAAAGCTTCTTTGACATATGGGATCCCACTTGAAGTTGGTGTCTTTGCATAAGAGATGTGACAATGGTTGGCACTTGTCCACTAGTTGCGAGATGAACCGCCGTACTGATTGAAGCTTGCCCTGTAGGCTTCTGAGCTGTTTGAGATTTCTTGGTGGAGGCATCTCTGTTATTGCTTTTACCTTTTTAGGATCGATCTCTATGCCTCGTCTAGAGACGATGAAGCCTAGAAGCTTGCCAGATGTACCACCAAAGACACATTTCTTAGGATTAAGCTTTAATCCATAATGATTCAGATGATCAAACACACATTCTAGGATGTTGAGGTGTTCATCCCTTGTTTTGGATTTTGCAAGGATATCGTCCACATAGTCCTCAAGGATCTTGTGGATCATGTCATGGAAGATCGCTGTCATTGCTCTCTGATATGTGGCCCCTGCATTCTTTAGCCCAAATGGCATCATGTTGTAGCAGAAGGTACCCCATGGGGTTGTGAATGCTGTTTTATGTTGATCTGCTTCTGCTATATGAATCTGATTGTAGCCTGAAAAGCCATCCATTAATGATAACATCTCATGACCCGCTGTGAGGTCTACAAGCATGTCTATGTTTGGCAATGGGAAGTCATCCTTAGGACATGCCTTGTTCAAGTCTCTAAAATCAGTGCATATTCTGATGTCTCCTGAAGGCTTTGTGATAGGTACCATGTTGGAGATCCAATCTGAGTAATCTATAGCTCTGATAATCTTAGCTTAGAGGAGCTTCTCAAGCTCTGCTTTGACGAGCAATGCTACCTTTGGATGCATTTTCCTTAGCTTCTACTTCACTGGCTTGACGTTTGGATCTACTGATAGATGATGAACAACAAGGTTTGGATCAAGCCCAGGCATGTGGGCGTATGACCATGCAAAGTTGATGATGGATTCCTTGAGCAAGGCACTGAGAGCGATTTCTTCTCCTTCTGTTAAGTTGACTGCAATGTAGGTGATCCTTGGACATTCTTCTATTCCCAAGTCGATTGTCTTGGTCTCCTCTATGATGATCGGCAACTGCTCTGGTCTATAATCTTGGATAGGGGGAAGAGGCAAGGCTTCATCTTCTAGCGCCTGAATTGCCAGGTTTTCACTAGAAGATACGCCCTTTATTTTTACTATTTTGGAATCAGAATGTGCCCCAAGGGGGTTTTCACATAAAGACTCATGATGTTCTTTTTCTATTTCATTTTTGTGACTAAAGCTTGCCTCTTCCGCAAAATATCCTTCTGGGTGAAGCTGATAGACAGAGGTTGATGTTGGATCCTGATTGCTTGCTAGACCTGATGCCCCCATGAATTCTAGGAGTGCTTGTGCACTTTGGAACTCATCGATGTGTGCGATGCTTGGTTGGTCCCAATCTATGAGGTCGGGGTTTGTGAGGGGAAGATCTATGAGGTTAATGGAGAGTTTTTGGAGAACAGAAGTCCCCAGGAGGGTGTCGTCGGCAAAGATATCATCGTAGGATCGGATGTCTTTCTCTTCGGGGATGTCTTCGATTTCCATGAGGTCATCCTAGCTATTCAAAAAGTTCACGTTGGTCATGTTAGTGCCCACAGTTGTGGTATTGGGCTCTTGTTCAAGAAGGCGAGGGGTATTAAAGCCAAGTCCTTGCTGTTCTGGATTTTGGGATGGTATGATAGGAAACAAATTTCTATCCTCTTGTGGTCCTAGACCACCACCTTGATAGTTATAGTGTTCTGTGACATTTTTGTAGGGGATTGGGTATTTCTCTTTGAAGTACTCAAGAAGTTGGGTGTCACGTGATGGGGGATCTTTGTATAACCATTTGTTAATATCTGGATCCATTTCTTTGCTGTTGATGGTACCATGAGACTCAAAAGTCATGTTTCCGATTTGCTTGAGCTTATAATATTCTTCAACAGGCTTGTTTGGACAACTTGGGTGCCCTTGAGTATGTGGATCACGTGGAAGAGCTCCTACAGCAAATGCATCATGTAGGCTATATTCACCACAACCCTGGTTGTTGATCTTGACAGATGATAAGGTGGAAGAGAGGATGGTCTCTGGATTGCGATGGGATCAGGATGAGCTAGCAATAGAAGTACCAATATCGGTTCCAAGACAATGAGTAGAATGAGGGAAAGATGCTTCCATTGCAAGGCAGTATGCGAAGGGGTTAGGGTCAGCGTGGATGGTAACCTTAGTGTCTTGATGTGGAAACTTGATGCACTGATGGTAAGTAGATGGTACGGCCTTAATGGAATGGATCCATGGACGACCAAGGAGGATATTGAACGGTAGGTCAAGATCAACAACGTGGTAGAGAGTATCTTGCGTTGCTGGGCCTAGCTGGATAGGCAAAGTTATAGTACCTTCAGAGGTACGCTCGAAGTTATCATATGCTTTGATAGTGATCATCTCATGCTATATGTCAGCCTCCGTGAACCTGATCTTCTTGATGAATTTTAATGTGCACAAGTTGAGGGCTGAGCCATTATCCACTAGAACTCGTTTGATGGCGAAATCTCTGACCATGACAGCAATGCGGAGAGGGAGAGTATGGTCAGGAGCGACATCTGGTATATCAGATTCTTTGAAGGAAAAGGCACATGCTACTGATAGGTGTCCCACAAGAGTTTTAAACTGAGTTGTGTTAATGTTCGTGGGGACATGACTTTCTTTTAGAGCTTTGTCTAGGATCTCCTGATGGATGGGTGATGTGCAGAGCAAATCCAAGATAGATATTTGGGCTGGCATGTTCCCAAGATGCTCTATGATATTGTATTATGCTCTTGGTGCATTATGCTATAATGCATGTGCATTTGATGCTGGCCTGGTGTTAGACTATGCTGTGGATACAGTAGATGTTGGCCTTGGAGGAGCAGCTGATCTCGGAGGAGCACCGGCAACAGTTATCCTACCACTGCGGGTAGTTGCAGCACATTGTCGATCCGACCCTCTGACGTGGATGGTATTGATGGTGGGCTCATCTTGGATGGGCTCAACTTGAGTTATGCATCCGACATACTTGTCATAGTTGATGTAGGCCGCTGTGTGATCTTCTTGCTTTCCTTTGCCATGATTTTGGGGCTGATTGGCATTGGCTTGATTCTTCCCGGTATCGTGTTGAGGGAACACATTTTGATATATTTGCAAACCGGTGTTGGGTGAAGCTTGAGCTGGTGCATCGACCTGGATCTCCTTGCGATCAATGAGATCCTAGATGTAGTTCTTAATCCACATGCACTTCAATGTTGTGTGCCCCTTCACACGATGGTAATCACAGTATTCATGTTCTTTATACCAATCAGACTTTGGTGCATTGTCATCCTTCTGTGGGATGGGCGGATATGTGATCATATTTGCCTTGGCTAGCCGATAAAAGATCTGATCCAGAGGCTCACCCAAAGGTGTGAAAGTCCTCTTTGGATTGTTCTAATTATTGGGTTTGTTCTGCTTTGGGGCAACGTTAACTGCATTAACAAGATTGCCTTGACGTGCTGGCTGCTGCTGTTGGTATTGCTGCTGATACTGTTGCACAGGTGGTTGATGAGCTTGAGGAGGCTGCTGATAAATAGGTGCTTGATATGTGGGAGCTGGTGGTTGCTGATAGATGGGCGCTTGTGGCAGTTGGTATGTTTGAGTTGGTGCAGGACTAGCCACAACTAATTGTACATTCTTAGTGTCAGTGGCTCCATCTGTAACAACATTCTTGTTACGATTCCAGTAACGGGATTTATCATTGTTGGGTTTGTTCTTGGAATCATCCTTGAAGTGATGAATAGTGCCTTCATCTAGGAGAGCTTTCTCGATGCCTATGCCTTTGCTCTTGATGTCTTGGTATGTCTGGAGACAGTTCATTCGCATGTGATGGGATAGCTTTGGATGCAGGTTATCAATGAAGATCTTTGTTAGATGCTTCTCTGGCGGCTGATATGATAACCTGGTTGTAAGATTCTGCCATCTTTGCAAGTATTCTGCAAGGCTTTCTCCATCTTTCTGCTTTGAGTTGCATAGGTCTAGCAGGGACAACTCATTCTCCACATTATGGGCATAGTGTGTGATGAACTTCTCAGAGAGTTCAGCAAAGGTTTTTATTGTCCCATGTGGTATTTTGTAAAACCACTCAACAATAGTTCCTCCCAAGCTCTTGGGAAACAGGCGCAGGAGATAGTTATCACTGTAAGCCACTTCTTGGCACGCCATGTAGAACTCTTTGATATGGTTTACTGGATCTCCTTTCCCCCGATACTTGTCGAACTTGGGCATCTCAAAATGCTTGGGGAAAGGGATAGTTGCTATGGACCGATCGAAGGGATATGAACACACCTCTTCGAACTTGTATGTTTTATTCTCTGTTCCACTTTGTAGCTCTTTTAGAGCATTTTTCATTGCTTCCCACTCAGCATTGAGTGGCGCGGGAATTGAAACTTCTGCTTGTGATGGAAGCTGTGGAACTGGATATGGTGCTTGCTGTGGATAAATGGGTTGGAACTGATTTTGGGGCAATGGTTGCTGGGGGTATTGCTGGTGTGGCATAGGGGGATATTGTGGTAAATGATATGGAACCACTTGATGTTGTTGGGCTGCTTGTTATTGTTGAACTGGCAGTTGTTGTGGGACTGCTTGCTGTTGTTGAACTGGCGGTTGTTGTGGGACTGCTTGCTGTTGTTGAACTGGCAGTTGTTGTGGGACTGCTTGCTGTTGTTGAACTGGCGGTTGTTGTGGGACTGCTTGCTGATATTGGACATTTGGAACTTGTTGTTGTAACTGATGGGTGGGAACTTATTGTTGCTGGGGGATGATAGGGTTTTGTTGTTGAGGCTGATAGCAAGGGACTTGCTGTTGTTGAGGAATGATGGGTGTTTGCTGAAAGGGGACATGTGGTTGCTGTGGGGGAAGCTGTTGGAATGATGCTGCTTGTGGGTATGATGGTGGTAGTTACTGAGGTTGGCTTTGGGTTTGGCTGATATAAGTTGGGTGCATGCTTGCGTTACTTAGAGGTGGAACAAACATAGGGAAGCTAGAAGCAAAGGGTGATGGGGTAAGATAGCTAGGGAAAGTTGGCTGTTGAGGTGGTGGAACTTGCTGGAAGGTATTTGGGATTTGGGATGAATAGCTTGAAGCCAGCGATGGTTGGGGTAGTTGCTGCTATGCTGCTTGGGCGAAGGCAGTTTGCTGACTTGCAACCATAGATGTAGGGGATTGAGATGGGATTCCCCATGCCTTCATTTCTTCTTGTGTAAGGCTCCACTAAGAGCTTGTGTTAGGGTGAACTGCAGCAGATGATGGAATGGTAGGAGTAACGAGAGCTTGGGACATGAATGATGGTTGAGAGAAAGGAGCTTGTTGAGGTTGTGGTTGAGTGGATGCTTGTGAGGAGGAAAATGAAGGAAACACCCAAGAGAAATATGAGGTTGGAATGGGGAGTGATTGCGCTAACCCCAAAGAAGAAGGTATGGGTGCTTGGGAGGTGAAGGGTGACGGTGCTCCTTTGATGGTGAAAGGCGTTGCTTGACTTGCGGATGGTGGCGAAACTTTTGGTGTAAAAGCTTGCGTGAGAGGTGGAAGCTAACTTTGGGTTAAGTGTTGGATTTGAGCTTGGGCAGCCATAGCAGATGATGAAGCAAAAGGGGTAGGAGATGGAGCGGATGGTGCTGCAGCTTGTGTTGCGGGACTGGCGAGGCTTCCTTGCAAGAAAAGGGGAATGGTGGAAAGCTCTTGGGGTGTTTGCATGATAGGATTGGGAAATGATTGGACAAACAGAGAATACGCTTGTGCTGAAACTTGGATAGTTTTGATGGGGATGCGTGGATAGAGAGATGGTGGGATGGAGGTACTTTCTGGTAGGTAGTGAACAAATGTGCTTTGCTGATGTTGTGGTACAAGGGCATTGGTTGCTGGTGGGCTTTCTGGAGGATTTGCAAATGCTTGGATTGCCAACGGGGATGAAGGGATGTTTGGATCTTCACATGGGTTACTAGCTTGGATCTGGGGATTGTAGGTCATCATGGCGTTGGTGAAAAGTTTGGGATCGGATGAGGTTGTTGGTGGATAAGGATTCATGCTTCTTCTTTTCTGAGATCTGGTCTCAACAGGCATGGAGATGCAAATGCTAAATGTATGCAAGATGTTTGGCTAAAAGATGTTGATGGATGCAAAGTTGATGAACTTCTAAAGATGATGACTTTCTAGGATGCAATGCAAGGATGGATCAAGATGGTGATGATGGAAGCTGGATGGAACGGATATGGATCAAGACGGTGGAGGAAAGATAGGTTGCTGGTGGAGAGCTGGTGAAAGATCACTGAGTGGTCAACAAATGAGCTGCTATTTTTCCCCAAATGGAGGATCAGAGATATGATGGGGTCAACCTAGGATAGACTGATGATCTTTGGTCAACAAGTTTCTTATCAGTACACTCCAATCTCTTGCTCGAGATGATGGCTATGCAAGGACAAGGTTTGATTTCTTTATGACAACACGTTGTGTCAAAAAAGAAGATGATGGTCTCTGATCTTAGATAAGGGATAGGAACAACTCAAAAGGGTAAACACTAAGTGTTGGTGGATCTCTGGATTTGGAGCAAAAGATGATGGATCTGCTTTGGATGGCGGATGCTAAAAGATAAGGATGGGAAGCTGGTTTAGTTTGGTGATGAAAAGATGGTGAAGAATGATGAAGGAACAATGCTCTAGAAGGATGATGCAAGTGCAAATGACAAGGACTGATTCTAGAATGCTGGTAGGAAGATGAATGCACTTTATGATGTTTTTGAAATGCAACTAAGGTTTTGATGCTGATGCAAAGGGTGAAACTAGGATGAAACTAAGATGCAAGGCTATTTGAGACAAGATTTCCAGATCTGAAGATGGAACAAGACATGAACAAGGATTTTGGCTAATCTTCTGGCTCAAGGTTGACAAAGTGATGGTTAACTCAGAAACGGAAGGTGAACTGTTTGATGCGGGCGTTATGGGCAATGTTCTCAAGTCTGGTTTGGGACTTCTCCTCTACTTGGGTTGCTTGGATAATGGATTGATAGGTCTTGGTGTTCTTCTTGATAACTTTTCACTCTTGATAGGCTTGGGATTTAGGCAACTTTGCTTTAGGATGTTTGTTCTTACTGGGCATCACTTGGAAAAGAGGCTTCTGATTTTGAGGCAAGGGTTTCCAATGGCAAAAGTTAAAGTCAAAGCAATCTCCGCAAGGGACAAAGCAACCCTGCGGGATACAAACAAAGGCAACTGACTCTGACAAAGCTTTGAAAGTGTATGTTTCAACAAGTGTTTTCACAGAGTCTTTGACTGTCAAGTACTTCAAACAGATCTACCTAAGGAAGGTGAGTATCAAAATCACTTGCCCACAGCTTGGTATCCCCTAGAAGGGAATACAAATGGTGAGTAATCTTGAGGCGACCCGGTAAACCCCTTGGAATCGGTCCTTGCACAAGGATTTTGATACTTTCAGATGTAGATAGGGTAGCCTCTAGTTTATCAGGTTTTTAATAGTTCCGTGGAGTCTCCATACCCGGTTATGCTGATCATCCGTGACTCACTTAAGAGCCTTGCCAATTATGCTAGGGGAGAGGAATGTTTACCATCCCTAGTCACGTGTTTGGCACGAACGCCCGGTGATTAGGAGATGTAAGCGATTCTTTTGGTATTCGCTTATTTGTATACCGGTCGGGGGGGATACCGGTTTGAAGTCGTTCTCCGAGGAGGAAGCGCTTCTCCTTGGATAGGCCTCGCTAAAAGTAGAACAGGTGAACTTGTCCAAGTTCAAATGTTCCACGTTGCTTGCTCTAACAAGGATTATGTAAGAATTGAAAAACTCCTACATGCACATTAAGCAGATTTTGTTCATTTTCCCAAATTTGATTAAGTGATGTTTGAACTTTGAAATGAAGACACTCGTGATTAGATTTTGATTTGTTCTCTTCCTCAAAATGTAAATGAATTAAACGTTTGCAAGTTCTTTCCTTTTGTGCATTCAAGATTTTATTAGCGAGTTGATTTAAGAACTTTGAAAAAGCTTTGTTTTATCCCTTAGATCACTCAAGATTGAATTTGTTTGCTTGCTTTGGAATTCGAAATGAGATAGGGAACAGAGTTATTCATTCCTTTAGTGCATTCGAGATTGAGTTAGCTTTTCAAAATGACAATGACATTCTAGGACCTAAGTTCATTTCCTTAATGTCATTCAAGATTTTGTTTTTTGACCTTTGCTGTAATAAAAGAAATGAAAAACCAGTCCCAAGCAACTCAAGACAAAAAGTGACACTGTCCAGCTTATAAGCGATGCTGGAAAGTGCAGAGGTGACACTTCATTTTTACAGGCGACATTATGTACCTCAAAAGGTGACAAATAAAAATGCAGAGGCGTGATTTCTTTCATCACAGGCATAATTTCATTACATGCAGGCGACAGAAGAAGAATTCTGAGACGTAACAGAAGTTATCGATCATAGGAAAATCTCAGTTATGCAGGCGTGAAAAAAGAGCTCATAGGTGTCATTTCTTTCCTCAAAGGCATGATTTAATTGCATGAAGGCATGACTGGATTCTTTGTAGGCGACATTTCTTTTGATGAAGGCGACATTTCTTTGTTTGAAGGCAACATTTAATTGCTGTAGGCGTCATTTCTTTTCATGAAGGTGACATTTCTTTTATTTCCTGCAAAATACAAGCATATAAAGTATAATTTCATCAAAATAATTGTGGTTTGAGTCCCACCGGGCGTGCCAGAATGTAGACTAGGATTTGAGTGTGCACCTAAACCTGTTTTGAAGGCCAAAGACAAACAAACGTCATAGCATATAATCAAATCAAATTTAATGGTTAACAAACTAAAATCAAAGCCACCTCAGTTTAAGCCTAAAACGGATGCGCCCATGCACCATTTGATATGCTTGGATATAAATGGATGTGGGTGTGCAAACTCAAGCACTTGGAGCATGCAAATAAATGATGATTTGAGGATCAAGAAGACCCAAAATGACACAAAATAGGTATGAGGAACCTATTTTGCCTCAAAGGCCTCAAGAACACACAAATATGCAAAGCTAAAAGATGAACTAAGATTGATTAAACAAGAAATGAATCTATGTTAATCCAATTAAGCTAATTTAGATGTGATTTAAGCTTGAAAATGATCTAAAATGATGAGTTTATGCTTATGCTAGAATGAAAATGGCATTATAACTTTGCTATTGAGTTTGAGAGTTGAAAGATGATTTGCATTAGAGAGTGAGGGTATTTATAAGAAAAGGGAAGGGCTTGGGTTAAAAGGATGAGTCAGAGTTAGGGCTAAGGTTAGGGTTGAGTCAAGGACAAGTGTCCTGACAAGTGTCAAGGGAGGATTGAGTTGAAAGTTTGAGGGCATGTGCACAATTTGGTAAATGTGCCCAAGGCCAAGAGGTGGCAAGGAAAGGATAAGAAGGTCTTAAATGCATAATGAATGCATGTAAGAAAGATAAGGAAGGCTTAAATGCATCTTTAAATGCATTTGCAAGAGGTGGCCAAGAGGTGTCCAAAGAGGTGTCCAAAGAGGTGTCCCTCTTTGTTGACCAAAAAGGATGACTAAGAGGAGGTTAGCATAAGTTTTGGTAGACCTTTTGCTAATGGAATGTGACAAGATTAGAAAGGGGATTAGGATTAGGATTAGGATTAGGAGAAAGGGATGGGCAAGTGGCTTTTGGTGAGATTTAGATATTTATTAAAGGTAAATTTAATAAATATTAAATATCTAGGCTTAGGGTTTGAAGGGACTAGATTAGGGATTTGACCCATTTAGAGGAAGGTTTAGGACTTTCTAGAAGAGTTTAATGCTCTTTAGAATTTTGGCCAACTTTGGGATAAAAAATAAATTAAAAATAAATTAATTTATTTTTGAAGTTTTTGGGCAATTTATTAATTAAATAATTAATAAATTAGGGATAATGTCCAAATGACATTTTTAGGCTAGATTCCTTAATTAAAGATTTTTAATTAAGAGAGAGGGATTTAATGGCATAAAAATAAATAAATTAATTAAATAAATAATTAATTAATAAATGATGATGTCATCAAGGATTTTCAGAAAATAAAAATAATTTATTTTCTGAAGGATTTTTCGGTGTCTACAGTTAGTAAGGTGCCTTGCGATCATGTGACTAAACATAAGTGTAAACCAGGACTCCTATAAAGGTTAAGTCATGAAGCCTGAGAAAGATAAGAAGATCTACCGTTGGAACTTAAAGTTGGTCTCAATTTGAATATGGGCTGCCAATTCCCTATAGGTGCCAAGATGTGACTGTTGTATTTCAGTTTCAAATTTGTAGAGGGGTTTTCACGATAGGAGGTACCAGAATTAATGGTTTTTGTGGTTGGTCTCAACTGGTTTGGTGTCACTAGTTATTGCGATGTAGTCTAGGGTCTCAGTGGTTAATTGCAGTGATGTTTTGTACCTAGTGGAGTATGTTTTTGAGCTCGAGAATCTTTTTGCAGGTGGTGATTTGTACTGGTTTTCATGGCTATCCCTGGTGTTCTGTACTGAATCTTGCAAATTTTCATGATGGCAGATCTGCCCGAGTTTTGTTTTCTCTAGGTTGCTTGTGTTTCCTACCCTTGCATTAAATTTTGATGTATTCCTGGTTGGTTTAGTAGTTGAAACCCTGGCCCTAGCTATCCGTAGCTTGTTGCAACCTATTTTGGGTTTCTAAGGTAGCTAGTGGTATAAATGGTAAGATTTTTTACTAGGAAGGGGTTCCAAGATTTTCTTTTGGTCCCAGGTTGTTGACACATGTACATCTAAATAAGGAGAGCCTAGATTTTGGGGTCTTTTCCTTTGGTATTTTGTTGCTGGGTAATGTATTAATTTCTAAAAATTAATGAGAATACACTTGAATTCTTGTCTTAAATCTCTGATTGTCTTCTTTTCTGATTGTGGATTCATATATGTTAAGGTCACAAAGTGGATCAACATATGGTAAACAAAGAGTATTGTGAGATTAGCTTGGAGTTCCTAACAAAGTTAGGATTAAAGCCTTTAGGGTGATTTCGGTGAGTTCATTGTTAGAGTGGAATTTGATGATCATATTTGGGAGTGAGGGGAGTAATAGGAAAAGCACTTACTCTGAGTTCATATGTATTTGAGTTAAGGTTTTAGGGTGACATATGTTATTTAGTGACTCTTTACCCTGGGATAAGGCACCGATCTCTTCTTTGGAAGCAGTCCATTTGTCATCAACCACGCACACACAAATTAAATGATCTTACGTTCAATTTTTTTGTAAAAGACTTATTTGAATATCTATTTAGTGACCTCGTTAGAGAAGTGAGTCAAGGGTACACCCACCTGAGCTTAAGGCTCAAAGTGAAGAAGGATCTCATTGCTGATCCTTGTTAGTTGGCCCCCTTCCTTATGGACTTTGGAGTGGTGATAGAGTCAAATTTTTATTAAAATTATCCATCAAAGTATAAATCTGCAAGTTGGAGATCATGGGCAATAATTCACGTCCAACAAAATGGTGACTCTACTGGGGAGAGTCTAGAGATTAAAGTTTGCAAATTGCACTCTTATTTTCTTGTGTATTCAGTTGAAGGATTTCCCACTTTGGTGGGTGGTGACTCAAAAGGATTAGAACCAGTGTTATAGACTACAAAAGATGGAAAAATAAAACAATACTAGATCCTTTGTTAGAAAAAATCTAGAGGTCACTCTGGAACAATTGCCTAGAGAAGAGAAAAAGAGTTGGATCAGAAGAAATGGTGAGTCTACTATTGCTCCCATAAGAGAATAAAGAAATACCAGAGGTAGAGCACCACTTGCATCCTCTAGTGAGGAAGGTTCACAAGATAGAGTTTCTAGATCAGATGGTGGTCACTCTAAAGATAAATTTTATGATACCCCAGAGGTTGTATTTTAAGACAAGGGTCCATTACCTGCAGGTTAGGATGAACAAGCTAGAGATATGGGTTTTGAGATTGATTTAGATCTTGATGAGGACATACCTAGGAGGTAGCCCATGGAACCAAGGCGAGTGCATTTCCCATATCAGCATCCTACCGATGTGGAAGTTTCATCAAGCTCTGAAGACAACATGATAGATCCACATGACCTGAATGCACTTAGGTTGCAGTTGGTAGAGCAGGATGCCATATATAAAAGATTACAAGAGGAGAGAGAGGCTGAAAAGATAAATGCTTTATTAGAGAGGTAGTCTCTTTTAAGAAAAATTAATGAAATGAAGGAGAGAAACAAGATGCTTGCTTCTGATCCTAAGGCCTTGCAACATGATGTGTTTGGTGATCTTGAAGCTCTGAGGAGTGAGCAAAAATCCTTGTTGCAGGACCATGAGTTTGATGAAGAAGGCCCCATGATCAGACAAGTGCAAAGTTATGCTCCTTTTCTGAAGGATAAGGATGGACATAGGATCACTAGGTCTATTGTTGTTATTAATGAGAAAGGAAAGCAGAAGATGGTGGGTGACCAAGCAAGCAAACCAGTGACAATACCAAAAATCCCACCACCTGATTCAAGTAAGGAAGCAAAGATAGAGAGAAAAAGAAAAGAGGATGAAGCTCTGGCTCAAGAATTGGAAAGAGCTAAGATTGATGCTACTATTGCAGAAAAGAGAAGAAAGATCTAGTTCTTGAAGGCTTCATCAACTGATGTTCATGGCCCTTCTATTGCTGAATTAGGTATGCCATCTATGAACACTACTGTTCCACCTAGCAACGCTACTACTAGCAACCGCATTCCTAATGTATCTACCAAATCATTTATTGATCCTAATAGATAGTCAAATGAACAAATGGGAGGGAATGTAGATAAAATAATAACTCTAGTGGGAACACTAGTTCAAGATTTCAAAGAAGACCTATGCAACTTGAAGGCTATAGGCAAATTAATTTTGATGGAATACCAGGCTACCCAAATGCTTTCCCAAAGGATATAAGAGATAAGGTACCTAAGTTCGCTGGTAATAATTCTATTAGCTATGAGGAGCACCTTAGGTTATTTGTTGATATGCTTAATGATTATGAGATAGAGCATGAAGATGTATTCATGAAATTGTTTGTTCAATCTCTAATGGAGGATGCCAGAGATTGGTTCAGGAGACTTCCTGATAGATGTATTGATACTTGGGATTCTTTTGAGACATGTTTTAAAGAGTAGTATGGTGATAGGACTGATGCTAGTTTCATGTTGAATGAATTTAATACCATAAGTAAAAATTAGAATGAGTCTACAGCCGAATTCAACATGAGATTTCAAAAAGGTATGCATAAGTTGTTCCAAGTTATGCGGTTAGATGACAATGTCTGTTTAACTACATACTTCAATGCATTTGATGGAAAGGTGGAATACTTGTTGAGGGAAAAAGAACCAAGAACTCTCAGAGATGCTTTCAGGATTGCTATCAATATTGAGAATAATATGAAAATATTAGGGAAATTGGATGGTAAGAGAGATGATCCAAAGTTGTTTGGGGATAAGAGATACAAAAGAGAAAATGAGAAGGTTGTTGGAACTAAGAAACAAGAAGAAGATAAATTGGATAAGGTGCTTAATGCACTAAAGGACTTGAAAGCACCAGCTAATAGGAATAGTAATGTTCCTGCTAATGAAAGGCCTCTGATCAACAATAATTTCAATAGGTAGAATAGATTGCAGAATTATCCCTATAACACCCAATGGAAGGATGGCAAGCCTATTGTCCCTGCTGCAAGAAATAACAATGACAGAGTTGTCACTGAACCTTTACAAAAATCTTCTATAAATGTTATAGAGGATACACCATGGTGCATTGCATGCTAGTCCCCTCATTCTATAGAACATTGTGTGTTTGCACAATCTATGTCAGCGTATCAAGATGACAGTAATGAAGAGCTAGAACAGGAAGAAATTCATGATGACATTGGGTGTAACATGGCAGCTTCATGTTTAGGATATGAAGATGATTCTGATTTTGATGAGGACATAGATGTATGCTCAAAGAGACACAACCAGGCACTTTTCCATCAAGAGGTCTTTTCTGATAATGAGGGCATTGATGAAAAAATGTGTAACATGATCTCTTCCTCTGAGCCGGTGAATTTAAGAAGACCTTCTAGGGAAGAGATGGATAGAATTACTGCATAAATGATTGCTCAAGTGCAAACTAGGGGCATGGTGGTGAGGAATATGACTGAGAAAGCTGTAGGAATGTTTATAAAGAGTACCAGCTCCACAGAACATAATGAGAATAGATCAAAAGGTGACCACATGGTGAAATTCAAAGATGTAAAAGGTAAAAATTGGAAACCTAAGGGAGTTGGAATGGAAAAAGATTTTCGTGAGGCTAAAAAGCTAGTTAGTACAATGGCTAAGAATGAGAAGATGAGGGCAGTCAATACACCTAATGTATCAAATAGACAAAGAGATACAAAGGTAGTACAAATTGAGGTTCCTCCCACTGCCCCTGTTGATATGTTATTTGTATTATCCCAAATCACAGTTAAGGTTCCATAGTCAAAATTTTTGAGGATCCCTGAACATAAGGATAGAGCTATTACATGGGTGGATAATGTTCATAATAATGATGTTGCATACAATGAATCTTGGGATAAAATTTTGAAAGGAGTTGCTATCCAGGGTGTTAGTCCGTTTTCCAGTCATAGCAAAATTCCTTTCAAAGTGGCCTCCTCCCTGCAAATGTTTTATGGTTTGTGTCCTGCCCTGTGTTCCTTGTGTTGTCACCTTGCTCTGGTCCAAATTGCATGTGTTGAGTTGTTAAGCCCAGGAAATTATTCAAGTTCTAAGGTCCACGAGAAGCAAACTTTAAAATTCTGCCACAGTGTCGAAAACCCACAGTGTTTTAAAAAATCCATGATGTTTTCAATCTTTGACTGATAACCTTCATTGTTTTTGACCCTGTGCTTCCTTCTTTTGTGCACTTATTCTTTGGCGTTGGAAACTCTATGTGTTTTCAGTCTTCCATTGTGCCAAAAACATTGTGTTTTTTCAACCTCGAACTAGTTCCCTATCTACTGGCTTTCCTTAAGTGCGCAAGTGCGATGACAGGTGGGCCCGGGCCTTCAAAGGCTCTTCTTTGATTGGCTGTCACATGGCTGCATGTTAGACTTCTTTGACATGTGATCATGCATCCGCTTGCCACCTGTCCATGTAGGTCCCATTTCTTCCTGATGTTCTACTTGGCGGGTGGTTAATCTTTCATTCTACAACCTAGCGACTTATGGTTATCGCTTGGTCTCTTGATTCTGGTAGTTAATCCCCAAGCATTCAGTGATCTGGTGACTATGTTGTCATGTGATCTCTTCATTCCTGGTGGTTAGCAACTAACATCTCATGACTTGGTGAACAGTTAGTCGTGTAGTCACTGAATGCTTGGTAGTTAGTTGGTGGGGCCAGTGTTTCTAGTGACATGGGCATTCCTGATTGGCCGGTGGTGGTGATGTGGTGTCTTCCGGCTGGTCCGAGGTGGTGAGTTGGCTTTTGTCAGTGGATTTGTAGTCTTCTGAGGAGGTTAAAGCATGGACAGATCTAGTGGTTTCCGTTATACCACTGAGCGGAGGTGCTCACTTTTTAACATCGCGGTATAGCGACAACCATCAATTTTGGTTTATGAGGAGACTGCCGGGTGGACCCGTTTACTGCAGGTGGTGATGTGGCAGCCTGTGATTGGCTATCACATGATCACATAGCCCAATTTTTGGCTATGTGATCATGCGACCGCTTGCCATGTGTCCCTGGGGCCCATCAACGGAATGGTGCTGGTTTCAGTTCGGTGGCAGTTTCAGTGATCTAAGTTGGTGGGTTTTCATTCGTCCATGTGGTGATGACTTGGCTTATGTCAGGGGGCTCACGTTGAAAGCTTTAATCTAATGGTTGGTGTATGATCACAAGGAATATTCCAAGCCTTTGTGATCGTGCACCATCTGTTGGATTTTATTCCATTTTGTCAGTTTGCGTTGTTGCAGAGTTAAAGGTGGGTCCGTGGCCGAGGACTTTGCATGGGGTTTGTGATCGCTTTGCGCAGTTAAGAAGCTACCATCACATGATCGCAAGGGTTAGTTTGGTGCCTTGCAATCATGTGACTAGACCTAACATGAAGCCTGGTTCCCTGTGGCGGTGAGGTTGGTAACCGCGTAGTAGCATGACTAAAGATAAGTGTTAAAGGATAAGTCCGGGAAAGTAATAAAGATCGATGACTATGACTTAAAGTTGATCTTGATATTAAATGAGGGCCACCGATGTGTTTCTGGCACCATGAAAGTGACCGTTGGGATTTCAAATTCAAATTTGCAGAGGGGTTTGCAGTGACCAAAGGTACCTGGTTTTAATGCTTTTTGGATGAATTTCTTGCTGGTTTGATGGTGGTAGGTTGTTGCGATGTGGTCCAGGGCTCCTGTGGTCTTTTGCGGAGGTGTTTTTGTACTTGGAGTATGGTTTTGTGCTCGAGGAACTATTTGGAGGTAGTGATTAGACTGATTTTAATGGCATTCTTGGTGTACTATGCTAAGTTCATAGATTTTCATGATTATTGATCTGCTAGAGATTTGTTTTCTCCAGGCTGCTTATGCTTCATGCTCCTGCAGTAAATTTTGTGACTATTTGAATTGGTTGGGTGGTTGAGACCCTAGCCCTAGCTGTCCGTAGCTTGTTGCATTCTCTCTAAGAATTCCAAGGCAGCTAGTGGTATAAGTTGCAAAATTTTGGATTTTTGAAGGGTTCCAAAATCCTATTACTTTTGGTCCTTAGTTTTTGACTGTAATATACTGATAGAGGTCTAGTTTTGTGACTTTTCTTATCTTAGTATCATTTTGATTGTATGTTGATTCTGGATTTGTTAATGAAAACATCATTGAATCCCAATCTTGTATCTTGTGTATGTCTTCTTGCTTGTCTCTGAGCTCATATATGTTAATGTCAAAAAGTGTGTTAATGTATGGTAAACAAAGAATATTTTGAATTCATCTCTGAGTTTCTAACAAAGTTAGGATTAAAGCCTTTTAGGTGAATTTAGTGATTTTATAGCTAGGTATAGAATTTGATGTCCTTGTGCTTGAGGGAAAGGGGTAATAGGCAAAGAACTTACTCTGGTTTCCATTGTGTTTGATTTGAGGTGTTCAGTTGAGGTATGCAGTTAGGTGACTTTGAGCCTTGGATAAGGTGTTGGTCCTTCCTCTTGAGGTATGCATGGTTAACATCCACAAACACAAACATCATTTGATAAACCTTTAACAACAATATATGAGATATAGTGGAAGACTGTTTTAGACTCCTTTAGAGAAGTGAGTCAAGGGTACACCCGCCTGAGCACTAAAGCTCAAAGTGTAGAAGGATCCTTTGATCCTTGTCAGTTGGCCCTCTTCCTTGTGGACTTTGGAGTGGTGATAGAGTCAAGAGTTTTATTTGAATTATCCATCAAACTGTAAATCTACAAGTTGAAGATCAAAGGGAATAATCCACAACCAACACAGGGAATTGTATCTCAAATTCCTCCTATATATTTGGATAGTTATGTCAATGCTAGCCTTGAAAATATTGATCCATTCTTTTTAAGTGTTCTTGTGAATGGAATGAAACTAAGAAATTGTATGATTGATAGTGGTGCCTCTAATACCATTATGCTTTTCAAAATCATGGAGAGGTTGGGCTTTAAATTTGATACAATTCAAGGTAGGTGTTGTGCAATGGATCAGAGGGAGGTACTAGTTATTGGGACTATCAATGCAATGCCATATAGGCTGGTAGCATATCCAAAGAAAGAGTTGACAATGAGTGTTTTGGTAGTGGACATCCCTCCTCATTATGGGATGCTATTATCCAAAAGATGGAGTGCTGCCATGGGTGGAAGTTTACAATGTGATCTATCCTATGAAACTTTCAAAATTGATGACTAGTTTATCAAGATTGATAGAGAGCCAAGAGTATGCCACATGATTGAAAGGAACATTGACTATGAGACTACATGTTTTGTGGATACTGACATAAATGCTTTTAGGGCAGAGATCCCTATATTTGAGAAGGAGTCTATTCTATCACCTATCTCTATTGCGGTAAGTGCAAAGTCTGTGAAGGGTGATTTGTGGGTAATGTACTTTGATGGTGCAAGCTGCAAAGATGGAGTAGGGGCAAGTATTTTATTGATTTCTCTTGATGGAAATATCTACAAGTTTTCTTTCACATTGAAGTTTGTTTGTACCAACAACATAGAAGAATATGAGGCATTATTGTTAGGATTGAGGTTGGCACAAAAGCACAGAATTAAATGTATAAGTGTTGTTGGTGATTCTAAGTTGGTGGTGTCCCAAGTCAGGTCAGTATATGCTTCCAAGAACAAAAGGTTGAAACAATATAGGAATCCAGTTTGGGATTTGATTGAGTAGTTTGATGCCTTCAATATTGAATGGAAGGATAGGAGTAACAATAAGATGGTTGATTTTTTAGCCAATATAGCAATCAATCCTAATGATATTACATTTGCTGGTATCTCCAAAGTTGAAATTCAGAGTAGACCTAGCATACCAGATAATGTTGAAAGTTGGAAAGTTTTTGATGATGATAATGATATACTAAAGTTTATGAATTGTGAAGATCAGTATCATGGTCAAGAATTTGATTGTTTAGCCTTGGTTGAGTCCATGGAGGGAAAGGAGATTGTCCTTGGAAATGCAGTTATTCAACTCAAAACTAACAAGGTTCCTAAGGGACTTATTGTTTTGGAAACTATTTTTGACAGCCAGGACAGAGTTCAGAGAGATAGTAAAAAGGAAGGTCACGTGGACTTGGAGGAGATAAATCTTGGAACACAAGAGGCACCTAAGAAGGTATACATTGGTAGAGATTTATCTCATAAAATAAGGAAGTCTTTGATTGAATTATTGAGGAAATTTAGGGATGTTTTTGCATGGTCATATGATGTCCTAAAGGTTTATAGAGAAGATTTATTTCAGCATGTTATTCCTTTGAGGGAGGATGCTAAACCTTTTAGGCAAAAACAAAGGCCTATTAATCCTACTTTGGCACCCAAGATGCAAGAAGAATTGATGAAGCTGAGAGATGCTGGAATTGTCAAACCTATAAGGCACTCTTCTTGGGTTTCAAACCTTGTTCCTATGAGAAAGAAAAATGGTGACATAAGGCTTTATGTGGACTTCAGAAATTTGAACATCAGCTCATTAAAGGATAACTATTGTCTACCCAATATGGAAGCTATGTTGCAAAGAGTAACTGGATTAGAATTGATGTCTATGATGGATGGCTTCTCTGGTTACAATCAGGTGATTGTTAAGGAGTCAGAACAATTCAAGACAACTTTCACTACACCTTGGGGGAAATATGTTTATGTGAGAATGCCTTTTGGTCTTACAAATGCTGGTGCTACTTTTCAGAGGGCAATGGATGTTGCCTTTTCAAATTTCATTAATGATTTCCTTGTTGTTTATCAACATGACCTAACTGCCTATTCCAAGAGGGAAGAGGACCATTGTATTCATCTAGAAAAAATATTTGTAAGGGCTTTGGAATATGGCATTTCACTAAACCCAAGGAAATGCGCATTTGGTGTTACTGAAGGCAAGCTGCTTGGCCACTTAGTTGGGAAGCAAGGAGTGAGAATTGACCCTGAGAGAGTAGCAACTATTGATAAAATCCAGAGACCAAAGAATGTTAAAGGGATTCAGTCCTTCTTTGGTCAGGTTAATTTCTTAAGGAGGTTTGTGACAAATTTTGCAAAGATTACTAGACCTATATCCAAGATGTTAAAGAAGGGATCTATTGTCAATTGGGAGGGTGAGCCTGATGAGGCTTTTAAGAATATTAAGTAGGCTATCAAAGATGCACCAGTGCTTAAGGAACTTGATTATAGTATCTCAATGCATATTTTCTCTTTTGCATCTTTTCACACTATTGCTGTAGTTTTGTTACAAAAGAATAAGGATGGTTTTGAGCAGCCTATTGCATTTTTCAATAAATCTTTGCAGGCTACTGAATTGAAATATGACATAAATGCAAAAAAAGCTTATGCACTTGTGAAAGTAGTCAAAGCATTTAGATGTTACTTGATGGGGGTAGTTGTGATTGCTTTTGTGCCAAGTGCAACAATCAAAGATATCTTTTCACAGAAAGAGGTGTCTGGGAGAAGATGCAGATGGATCAATAGGATCCAAGAATTCAACATTGATGTCCAAATTATTAAGTTGGCTAGAGGAAAAGGATTGGAAAAATTGATGGCCCAATCCAATCTTGATGTTAATCAGGTAAATCATTCTGAAATTGATTATACATGTGATATGGATGATTGTGTTTGGTATCAAGATATCATCTATTATTTAAGAAACATGAAATGTCTGGATGAGATGGATGACAATAAGAAGAGGACATTGAAATTATAGGCCATCAAGTATGTAATTGTGAAATGTAAATTGTATAGACAGAGTTTGGATTGCATACTTTTGAAATGTGTAGATGAAAATCAGGCTAATAATTTGTTGAAGGAAATGCATGAGGGAGTTTATGGTGGGCACTACATGGGTAAGACTACTACTCAAAAGATCTTGAGAGTAGGATTTTGGTGGCCCACAATCTTCAAGGATGCAGAGCAGTTGGTAAGGAGGTGTGATGCTTGTCAAAGGTTCTCTGGTAGGCTTAAATTTTTAGGAAATGTTCCATTAAGGCTAGTAGAATTACAAGCTCCTTTCCAATAGTGGGGAATTGACTTCATAGGGGAGATACCAAAAAAGTTAAGTGGAGGACACTCATGGATCTTAGTTGCCACTAATTACTTCACAAAGTAGTTGGAGGCTATACCTAAAAGAAATGCAACTACCAGGGTGGTAATTGGTTTCTTACTGAACAACATTGTTACAAGGTTTGGGTGCCCTAAGAGAATATTAAGTGATAATGCGATGTGTTTTAGGTCTACTAAATATAAGGATTTTTGCAAAGGTTTAGGAATTTAGGTTTCCAACTCCTCACCTCATCATCCACAAGGGAATGGTCAAGCATAATCTACTAATAAGAGTTTGATTAAAATCCTCGAGAGGATCCTTGAAAAGAACAAGAAGGCATGGAATGCAAAGTTGTCGTTAGCTCTATGGGCTGATAGGGTGACTATGAAGAGGGAAATTGGTTGTGCACCATTTGACCTTGTATATGGAATACATGCAAGGATGCCTCAGAATAATTTGCTGGAAATGTATAAATTTGTGCAATTATATGATGATGACATAGAAGATGAGATGCAATTGAGGATTGAGGATCTTATCAGGCTGGATGAAATTAGGAGAGAATCAACTTCAAGAAATGCCAAGTTGCAGTTGCAGTTTAAAAATTTGTATGACAAAAAGACTATTGCAAGAAAGTTTGAGCCTGATGACCTAGTATTAATCTAGAATGCCAGACTGGAGGAAAATGGAAAGCATGGTAAATTTGATCCAATCTAGCTAGGGCCATATCAAAGTCATGAAAAGTGGGGCCAGGATTCTTATGTTGTAAAAGAACTAAATGGTAATGTTCAAGAGTTGCCTGCTCATGGACAATTCTTGAAGAAATACTTCTCTTGAGGTATTCTATTTTCCATGAATGGTAGATAGGTTTGTATATATGTTTATAGCCTTGTAATTTCTGTAAAGTTGTCTCATCCCTAGTCCTATTTTGTCTAAGTTGCAAGTTTGCCTTGCCTATCCCTTGTTGTCTGAAATTTTCTACCTGTGGGTGGTCTGCTTCTTCCCAGAGATCTAAAGTTCTTGTTGTGCCTACAGGAGGCACACATCCCCAACAAGAGCCACTGTTAGTACCCTGCAAAAATTTTATGGCTCTAGCCCTATTTTCCTGGTCTCTACAATTATTTTTGTCTCTCTGCCTGCAACCCTTGCAAAATATAAAATCTAGTCATTGGGTCCTTAAAATTTAAAATTGCCCTGGCACTGTTCTATTTTTGCATTACCTTTTCAGCCCACTTAAAACCTTATATTTTGCATGTGTCATTTAAAGTGACCAGCTTTACCATGTTCGTGGTTAAGTTTTCATGTGTCGACGGGGTCCCCTTTTAATTTTTCCTAAGTCCTAAGTTTCGCGGCCGTTTTATTTTCCTAAGTCCCTACACTCTAATATTTCCTATGTGTTAGCTTGTTTTATCTCTTGGGCCCCATCTCTCTAACACCATCTCAATCCAACGGTTGTCGCTAAAGTGCAAGGGAGGTGTCAGAGGTGTACGAAATGGTGATGGCCTTTGATTTTCCTTTATGACACGACGCTTCAAATTGTGGGTCCAGAGTGACACGTAGGTCCAAATGGTGGCCTCCTATTGGTTGGTGTGTCAGTGAGCTAGACATGTTGTCAGGCGGGCCCGGTATCTCAATCAGAAGATTTAGGATCAACGGTTGGCATGTAATCACATCAAATATTCTTGCCCCATGCGATCATGCACCCACTGTCCGATTAGATGCTGATGGGCTTATTTTTAGTGGGTCCTTTGCTAGGTGACTAGGCGGTATTCAGCAAATGGGTGCTTGACAAATGTACCAGGTGGGATCGTAGCTTCAAGGCAAGTGACAAGATGAATGCTAGCGGTTTGTTGCATGTTCACATAGGCTATTTTTATGCTATGTGATCATGCAACTAACATTTGATGTTGACTCTTTACGGTAGTCAGGTGGGTCCTCAATTTGCCACGGTGGGATGACATGGTGATTTTTCATTGGTTGGTGTTGTTTATGATGCGGCATTTGTCAGAAGGTCTGCAGAGTGAATGAAGAGTCAAATGTCTACCTACCAGATTTGGTGATGTGGTAGCTTGTGATTCATCAAAATGGCTTATTCGGTAGGGTTGTTAGAATAAATGAAAAATTCTATGAAATTGGTCTTGACCTTGTAGTTTTTTTCTGAAGTGTGCCTTGCTCTGCTTGCAAATTTGTTTCAGCTTGTGAGGAAAATATATGAGGTTTTTTGGCTTGCACTCTTAGCCCTATGTTCTCCAGTGTATCACCTTGCTCCAGATCTGATTGCACATACTGAATCACAGAAATCAGGGAGATATTCAAGTTGCAAGGTCGGCTAGAAATAATTCTTTCATGTCGCAGGGTGCTAAAAGTTAACTAAGTATAAAACCCTTGTGTTTTATACCTTTCGCATTTGTGCACTTGTCTCCAGTGTCAGCCTTTGTCTTATGTGCGCTGCTGCGACTATGTGGGGCCCAATTTTTCATTTTCATGTTAGTCGCCAGATCAGAGAAAGAAGAAAGTCTATTCAGTAACTGTGAGTTTGCCTTTGTCATGCATTCATGAAATGGTGGGACCTGGTTTCCGGATGTGTCAGTAGGCCCTGATAATGTCAGAGCATCAAAAATTAGCATAAGTTCTTAAGGCTCTTTTCTAACACATGCGAAGATGCGCCATCTATTGATTTCATTCCGTATTAGAGGGTTGTTAGGGCAGGGAAAGATTCTTCATCAGACAATGGGCGTGTGTTCTGATAGAATCTTGGAGGTCTAAGAGAAGACGTGATGACCGTTGATCTTCCTGTTGCGGTCCTAGTCAAAGTTCTCAGTGCTTTTGGTGGTTCTGATAAATGCTTAGTGGCCCAACAAAATTTCTTCCTGTTCGCTGGTTTGCGTAATGTTTTGGTAGAGATCCTAATGATTTGGCTATTCAGCAAATGAGTTTTCGTGAGGTCGCTAAATATTTTTATGGAGATAAAGTTTTTCGTGAACTGGCGAAGCTCTTCATTCGCCAGTTTGCCAAATGTGGCAATGGTTAGTGAACAAGCCTGGTAGTTTTTCACATGTTCGCATGAGCCATTTTCTAGCTATGCGATCATGCGACAACTATTGAGTGTCACAGTTGCGGAGTGATAAAGTAGGTCTTGTCGACGTGCTTAGTTTTGATTGGTCGCTAACTGGTGATGTGGCCGAGGACTTTTTAGAGGGTTTGTGATCGGCAATGCATGGTTAAAAGGTTGCAGTTGCATGATCACAGAGGTTAGTAAGGTGCCTTGCGATCATGTGACTAAACATAAGTGTAAACTAGGACTCCTATAAAGGTTAAGTTGCGAAGCCCAAGAAAGATAAGAAGATCTACAGTTGGGACTTAAAGTTGGTCTTAGTTTGAATATGGGCCACCGATTCCTTGCAGGTGCCAAGATGTGACCGTTGTATTTTAGTTTCAAATTTATGGAGGGGTTTTCATGACAGGAGGTACCAGAATTAATGGTTTTTGTGGCTGATCTTGACTAGTTTGGTGGCACTAGTTATTGCGATGTAGTCCAGGGTCTTAGTGGTTAATTCCAGTGATGTTTTGTACCTAGTGGAGTATGTTTTTGAGCTCGAGAAGCTTTTTGTAGGTGGTGATTTGTACTAGTTTTCATGGCTATCCCTAGTGTTCTGTACTGAATCTTGCAGATTTTCATGATGGCAGATCTGCTTGAGTTTTGTTTTCTCTAGGTTGCTTGTGTTTCCTACCCCTGCATTAAATTTTGATGTATTCCTAGTTGGTTTAGTAGTTGAAACCTTGGTCGTAGCTGTCTGTAGCTTGTTGCAACCTATTTTGGGTTTCCAAGGTAGCTAGTGGTATAAATGGTAGCATTTTTTACTGAGAAGGGGTTCCAAGATTTTCTTTTTGTCCTAGGTTGTTGATGCATGTACATCTGAATAAGGAGAGCCTAGATTTTTGGGTCTTTTCCTTTGGTATTTTGTTGCTGGGTAATGTATTAATTTCTAAAAATTAATGAGAATACACTTGAATTCTTGTCTTAAATCTTTGATTGTCTTCTTTTCTGATTATGGATTCATATATGTTAAGGTCACAAAGTGGATCAACATATGGTAAACAAAGAGTATTGTGAGATCAGCTTGGAGTTCCTAAAAAAGTTAGGATTGAAGCCTTTAGGGTGATTTCAATGAGTTCATTGTTAGAGTGGAATTTGATGATCATATTTGGGAGTGAGGGGAGTAATAGGCAAAGCACTTACTCTGAGTTCATATGTATTTGATTTAAGGTTTTAGGGTGACATATGTTATTTAGGGACTCTTTACCCTGGGATAAGGCATTGATCTCTTCTTTGGAATTAGTCCATTTGTCATCAACCATGCACACACAAATTAAATGATCTTACCTTTAGTTTGTTTTTAAAAGACTTATTTGAATATCTATTTAGTGACTTCTTTAGAGAAGTGAGTCAAGGGTACACCCACCTGAGCTTAAGGCTCAAAGTGAAGAAGGATCTCATTGTTGATCCTTGTCAGTTGGCCCCCTTCCTTATGGACTTTGGAGTGGTGATAGAGTCAAAGTTTTATTAAAATTATCCATCAAAGTATAAATTTTCAAGTTGGAGATCATGGGGAATAATCCACATCCAACAGTTCGTAAATGTTTCCTTGTGTAATCTGCTTGGATTTGAGATATGGTAGCACTAATTCTTTTTGGTCTCCATGTCATGGTCTAAAAAGATTCTCCTTTATATATCTTATGTGATCTTTCCTCCTTTGTGACTGTAGTTCTACTTTCTTTGGGGTATGATGTCAATTCATTTGCAATAATATCATATATATATTTTCTTATGATCATACTAACCCCATGGTAGGTAGATCCCTTTTGTGTTCTTTGTATGTTTCTATGATATTTTCCTTGATTTGTCTTTCTCTAGGGGCATCTCAATGTGGAAAGGTAGTTAGTAGAGTTGTTTATGTTTCTGTTAAAGCCATTGCTCCTATTAAAGTGTCGGCCATGACTTTAACGTGGGGGCATACACTCTGCTTACTTATTGTACACATGCATTTTAAAAAAAATTTCAAGATATGCTAAATCTTCTGAAGGTAATGCACATAAGTTGCTAAATCCTGAAGAAGACACACACTTTAAAAATACTTTTCAAAACCTTTTCTCTTTTTGGATTAGTGACTAATCCTTAAAGCATGGATTTATATTTTAGGATCTCTTGATCCCTCCAATTTCAAATATACATATATGTTGTTCCTTTAAGGTCAGAGGTGTCCTTAATGCTGGATCTCTATTGTTTTGGTTTTATTCTTATGGAATAGAATATTCCTAAGGGTAAATCCTTGATGGGTTTACTAGTGAGTAGCCACATTCACTAGGCGGTTCAATTCAATCTTTCTAGTTACATCATTTCCTTGTGTGGTTCACAATGGGACATAAGTTCTCATTGGGCGAGATAATCACACCTTTTCTTTCTCTCTCTAGAGATGTCTCTCTTATTGTGATCTGGGAGTCGACGAAGACTTGAGTCCCTGGGGGCTTTATGTTTCTCTTTGTCCCTTAGATTACGATAAGATTATCTTTTCATTCTGATCTACTTTACCAAGAGTTTGCATCGAGTCCATACTCTCGCTAAAGTGGGGGCTTAATGTATCATCTTAAAATGGAAGCACTTCCATGGTAAGAGCATTTAGCCCTTTGAGTAAGTGGTATGGGGTCATGTTAAGCACCTTGATCAGGTCTTTGTATGTATCTGGCTTTCTCTGGTGTTTTGCTTCCCTCTGCACTTGATTTTCACTTCACAACTGCATTTCCTAGCAATCTGGGCTAGGATCTTGTGTTTTTTTACCACAAGGTCAAAGTCAATGTTGTGGGTCAAAGTCAACCTCAACTCTAACCTAGGTTAAAGTCAACCTCAACTTTGACCTAGCGTAGAGTTGAGTTTTTCCTTGACCCCCTGTCCAGATTTCAAAATCCCTTAATTTTTGGGTGTCAAGTTTCGGGGATATTTGATTTCTCGCCTCCGGCTCGGCCATTTCAAGTTTCAGAATGTTAAATCCTTAAATTATATTTAATTTGGGTCCACTTCTAGGGGTTAAGGTTAATTGGGATTTAATTCTCCAATGTCGGCCTCTCTAGAGTATTGTGCTCTAGTTCACTATAAAAGAAGGCCTTCCTCCCTCATTTCAACATATCTCTCATGCTCAAGCAATCAAGTTTTGTGAAGAATAGTAAGCCATCAAGCTCTCAAGTGAAAGAAAGTCTTCAAGCCTTCAAGCATTCAAGAGTTCAAGCATCGTTCCATCAAGGAGATCCATTGTTAGCCATTGAAGGATTCAATCTCTTTGGAGCCCCCTTGAAGATTTCTCCTTCCACATTCATCCAAGCCTCATATGCAAAGATCAAGTCAAGATTGGTGTTGATGATCAAATTCCATTGATCTAAGACATCCTACATTCATTCTACATCCATTGGAGCATCCCTACTTGTGGATCTAAGGATTCAAATCCTCTACAAGGATTTCAACATAAGCGAGGTGAATTATTCCAATTGCTTTGTTTATGCACATTACAATTCAATTCAATTTCAAGGTTAATTCCTAAATTGGGGTTTTACCAAGGCAAACCCCCCATACAAACAACAAAACACCCATTTTCTTGTAGGTACAAGTGCGGGATTTTGGATCTGAGAGTAGATTTGGACACCCTTTTTGGTAAACTTTCGAGATCTCTGGACAAAGTCAAAGTTGAGCTTCACGATAAGAATGTAGCCTTTGACCTTTTATGAGGGTCGAAGACTACCTGTCGTCGGAAAGATAAAATATTTTTGGGTTTTTTTCATCTCAGTATTTCCAATCCGAAATAGGTTGCAGAATTGCCCGAAAGTACACATAAACATCAGAATTTGACATTTTCCCAATTTTCCCTATTTTGAGGTTAGTACTTATATTTCAATTATTTCAGATTTCAAGCACAACTCCACCATAGGAAATATAAGGTTTTTCTCTCTCTTTCATATTCTCCATAGATTGATTTGATTGTGTATTAACCTTTTGGTTGATTAAATTGGATCTCTCCTTTGAGAATTTGGATTTAGGGGTAGATCTTGTATTTCCCCATACATATACATTTGAATAGAGATGATTCCAAATTACATCTATTCACTATTTTGCTAGTTATTTTTCACATGTTGCTATTTTTATATCTCTGATTTCTCTAATAGCATAATAGTAGGTTGCAAGTCGCTTGACGAAGACACACAAACTTGCTAATAGTTTACTTGCAGGACGATTGTCCAAGATCATTTCAAAATGTTGTGCTTGTTTTATTTCTTTCATCACATAGTATAATTCGGACCTTGTTAAAATTTCTTGGGAATCTTGATAGCAAAATAGGGGAATAGGCTCTTCATTACATGGAAGTGATGCCCATGGATGAATTTGAGACCCAAATATTGCTAGCATGATAGAGACCTAGGGAAGGAAGGAAAGGTAACAAACCTTTAGCACATTCACTTGTTAGGGGATTGTGCTCTTCTCTCTTTGAGAGAATCAGAAACCCAAAAGCTTGTGAATTAGTTGGAGGAGAGTTAGCTCGGTGATGAATATGTCTTGCATGTTTGGGTAAGGTGAAGATGTAGAGAAGTATACTCTTATCTCTTTGAGAGAATAAAAAAATCAGACCCTTGAATCCAAGCCAAGTCTTGTGTCACCTTTAGAGGGCCTGCCAGAAGTTGAACCTCTGAGAATGACCCATGTGAGTACACACTTATTAGTGGTGATTCCACCTCACTCTAATAAAGTATGCTTTGTAGAGTCTAAAGACTCCAAAGCCATGGTAACTTCTTTCTCATGATTCTGACTATCATCATGGGAAAGCCTTGTCTGTTGTACTGAGCTGCGCTGCTTTGAGCCCTACTTGCGAGGGTGTAGGAATTTTAAGTGTTGGTGTGGTTGTGAGGCCCAAGCCCTATATTGGGGACACTAAAGGTTATTGTGAATGAAAGCCCACTAAAAAAATTTCTTAGTTAGCTACCTACTTGGATCACCTTCGAAAGGAGACATAATCTTTGCATAGGGAGGGGGAAGAATCTCTCCCCTAGATTCTCACCATAGGTATGCACCTAGATGCTTGAAGGTGGTATGTGAAACTAGCCCCTACTTCAAGGGTAACCTTTGAACACATATTATTGAGTCCTTGGAAACACTGAAAACACGGGCACCCTCTAGGGGGTGACACGACTGTGTGAGGTGAACACATACACATAAGTAGTGGGGCATGGATTTTGTCTTCTCCACCATTTTTTTGTAGGGATAACTAAATGCTTATTTTTGAGTCTTAAACTATCCAATCATGATTAAACAAAGAATCCCATGATTCTACCAAGTTGCTTTGTCCTTGGTAGAATTCTTTGTGACTACTTCTTGCGTCACTATTGCTTGATCAAAACTTTGTGCTTGTTAACGATTGCTTGTCACATTCAAACTGAGATTGCTAATTTGAACTATCTTAAAAATATCTTAGAACCTAGAAATTTTGTTAGAGAACAGTCCTAATTGTGTCTTGAAATCTGACTTTTATCTCAAAAATTGAGTCGATCTGTCAAAACCTAGTGTTTTCCCATGCAAGATTTCAGAAGGTGAGCATTTCCTCATGTGAGATTTCATTCTTTCACATGTAGTTGAGCATTTCCTCATGTGAGCCAACACTTTCTCATGTGAGCCTAGACCCTAGTGACCAAAATAGAGAGTTATTTTCTGTTGACTGATGATTTTTCTGCCTGATCTGATTTTTTTCTGAGATCTGATTGCCTATTTCACTTTTGTTTTTAGTCTAAAACTAATTGTCTCAAGTTGTGAACTGACTGATTCTTTCTTGAACTCATATTGTCTCCTTGGTATCTAGCATACCTTACTATGCTTTGTGCCTTGTGACATGATAGTCACATCTCAGCTATTCTAGCCATACTCTTGATGATTCATGCCGGGTACATTTCACATCTTGGTTGTTCTATCCTTTATCTCCTTTTTGCTATTTCTAGATATAGAGTTCTGAGCTTGATCCTAGGTCCTCTCTCATTTCATCTTCATCTATGCCTGTTATGACAAGAAGCGGCAACACATTCCCCATTCGTAGAACCGGAATAGGTAGAGGTAAATCTCATAATCAAGGAAAAGGTCATTTTGAACCTATTGTTAAATTTGATAGTCAAGACAGATCCTCACATTCCTCCTCTCCATTCAATATAGATCCTAGTCTCAATCAAAAGTCATTGTTCCAGTAGTGCTATAATCCTTTGTTTCAAAGGCAACCTAAATTATTGTTTCAAGAGAAAAGCAACCCATTTCTTTATGATCAGCAAGACTTTTGAAAGTCATTCTCTCAGAATAGTCCTATTTCTATTGAGCCTATTGATCTTATCAATGTGCCAGATCTTACCTTAGCTACACCCTTTTGACATCATTCCTATCATTTCACTAAGCCTGTGCAAGCAGCACAATCCCATGTTAGTAAGATGGGAGACCCATTCAATTTCCACCAGAGCCAACATAGCCAAACCCATGATCAATCTCAAAAGGATTAGAACCAAGGTGATCAGCAAGGACATCACTATCACCCTCCTCTGTATGACTAGAATCAAGATCCAAGTCCAAGCATTTATGAAATTCTCAGTAATGATGATGATGAGATAACTCAAAATGACCTAGCTGCTACGAAAGCTAACAAGGGTCTCATCAAGATGATGGAAATTCTCCTTGCAGAGGATAAAGAGAAATAAATTTCTACAATTGGCCAACCAAGGGGTCAATTTACCCCCAAACTACAAAGTAGAGAACCTTGTGACTAAGGAAGAAGAAACAAAAACAACCAAATTGCAAAAGCTGGTCCAAAGTATGCAAGAACAAAATTAGCTAGCTTATGAAAGATAAGGACAAGATGACACAATAGTTCATGATGGAGAGCATTTTTCCTTTTCCTTTTGATAAGAGTCTTTAGATGCCACCTTTTCCCAAAGGTGTGGAACTTCCTAAGTATGATAAATATTTGGGTACTATTGATCCTCAGGATCATTTGAGAGAGTTTGGTGCCTTATCTATGGAGTTCATTCATGATCAAATGTATTTGATGCGTCTCTTTCCTTGAATTTTGGGTAGACCTTCCATGGAATGGTTTTCTAGATTGCCCACGGGCATTAAAACCTTTGATGAGATTGCTAATCACTTTATTCAGCATTATTCTCACAACATACATCACCCTATCAACATCAGAGACCTTTGCAATCTCAAGAAAAGACAAGGGGAGCCCTTCCTGATGTTTCTCTGAAGGTGGAGACAACTTTGTACCAAGTATCCTCGTAAAATACCTGAATCTAAGAAACTTGACATATTCTAGGACAATCTCACTCCTGATTTTGGGTATCAAGTGTAGTTACAAGGTCCCCTCAATTTTGATAGCATGATTAAGCAAGCTATGAGGATAGATGCATTTATGGTTAAGAAAGGAGAATTGACTTTGCACAAAGACAATAAACAAGGATCCTCCTCTTCCAACAAAGATAAAGTGAAGTTTGTCAACAAGAATAAAGACATTGTGAATGATGGGGTGGTTGATAATGTGACCCCGACACCTTCAAAATCTATTTTTAATCTTACTTCTAGCATACAAGTAACCAAAACTGCTAAAAAGGCTGCAACAAACACTCAGTCACGTTCAAGATTCTCTAGCAACAAACCTTGGGCCTCTCAGCCCAAGCGTGAATTCACTACCTTAGGAGAACTACTTGATGTGGTATACAAGACTTTGGTGCACAACCAAGTTCTCACTCCTTTGGAAAAGAATCTCTATGATCCACAATCATGACCCCATTGGTGGAAAGATAATGCATAATGTGACTATCACCAGAACAAGGGTCATAAGACTTCTACTTGTCTCTAGTTGTGCCATAAGATCCAAGATCTAATTGATAATAGTGATATAGTTGTAGAAAACCATAATAAGAATTCTAATCATCAAGCATTTAAAGATCCCTTTCCTCCTCATGAGCAAGGTGAATCTTCTAAATCTAAGGTTGCTAATAACAAGGTTAACTACATGTATGATGCCAATGATAAAGTTATCAACATGATCAAACCTATTGAGATTGAGTATTACGATGTGATTACTATCAAGGGGAGTGGGGATGCTCCTAAGCCCAAGACCCCATTTGTCTTGAGAGGCCCTGAGTCTTGTTCATCTAAACTTGAATCATCCCAAGATTGTGCAAATGTCATTACTAGATGCCACGCTAAGATCACTCTCAAGGGTCTCGATCCTCCTACTACTATATCCACAACAAAGCAACCCGCGGATAAAAATATTGTTGGTCCTACCAACAAGACTATGAAAGTGGTTCCCACACCTTCTAATGCTAATTACAACATTCTAGATCAACTCCAACACACCAATGCTTAGATAACCATCTTTGAGTTATTGAAGATCTCACCTACTCATAGGCAAATTTTGGATAAAGCCCTTACAAAAGCTAATGTCCCAAAGGATCTTAATCTTGATCAGTTTCAATCTATGGTGGGTCATTTTACCTCACCACACTATTTTTCCTTTTTCGAAGAAGATGACCATTCTGTCAGCCATTTGCATAACACTCCCTATTGGTGTTCTTTTTCCCCAAAGGTTAGATTGACATAAGGATTGATAAGGCTAGTGTCACATTCACTCAACACTCCAAATCTGATAGGAAAAAGGGCCAACTGACAAGGATCAAAGGGAGATCCTTCTACACTTTGAGCTCCACATCACTTAGGTAGGTATACCTCATCTGCACACACATATTAACTTGTGTCACACTACAAGCCTATAGGTAACTGACTGTGGAATGGTTCTCAAACCCATATAGGTATCCTGTATCTCAATTGAAACCAATATCTCATGCAATAGCCCTACTTGCATGAAGTGAGTATGAAAACCATAGACCTAACCTAACAACATGAAAAGGAAAAGGTGGAACTGAAAGGAAATGATTTTAAAGATGGGTTGAAAGGACCCCTGAGATACCTTAAGTCGCTCATAGACCAGTGCCTTGTCCAATGGGCCACAGAGTCAAATACCCTACTGAATAGAGCTATGAAACAAGAGGAAAATACTTTCAAATATGTTAGTGCCTTACACCAATCATATACCACTAATCAGACCATACTTCAACCATCCACCTATGTACCCAGATATGCTATTAACTGTTAAAGGATTTTAACCCTCCCCTTACAAGAGACCTATGAACAAGAAATACACTAATCAACATCCACTAAAAGACAAGCATTAGATACCCTTGATACCTAGCTCATACACATCTGAAAACTAGTCATGAACTTAGTTGCTTATGAAAAAACAACTCTATTGCAGACACACATTGGAAATGCAAATAGAAAAACTACAACACACTTCATGCTATAATCAATAAATTTAGAGCTCAAATGGAGACAATCTGATAGAAGTACAAATATGTTGCAATCTCATACATAAGACATCTGTTACAATATGCATTGTATTCTCAGAACTAGTAAGGGAAAGAAGAACACCCTATATGCAGAGAAAAGGAAAAATCTACAGGATCGAACCTTTCATGGAACTAGAAAGGAATTCTAAGCTGGAACACTTATAAAATAAAAAATGCAGCACTATATACCACTGGTTACCTTGGAATCCCAAATAGGTTAGGATGCAACAAGCTATGGATAACCAAGGTTAGGGTTTTAACTACCCAACCAATCACATTTACATCAAAATTTAATCTGTAGGGGAAGAACAAGAAGACACCTGGAAAAAGAGATCTCAGATAGGTCTTCAATCATGAAAATCTACAAGATTTAGTATAGAACACTAGGGATAGCCATGAAAACCAGTACAAATAACCACCTACAAAAAGCTTCTTGAGCTCAGAAACACACGGTACAGACCCTGGACCACATTGCAACAACAAGCGCCACCAAACCAATCAAATTTGGCCATGAAAGCATTCGATTCTTGTACTTCTTGTAGTGAAAACCCTTCTGCAAATTTGAATTCTGGTAGCAACGGTCACTCGACAAATTTTTGAAATGTGACCGTTGATTATATCTCTTCCTGATAGATTGGGCGGTCATAATCATCTTTAAAATGACCGCATGACCCCTTGACCAGTCGACCACCACCTCATAAATCCCTTGGTGAATGAAGACCAAGCATGTCGGTAGCACGACACCATGGGCCCACCCTAACTTCACAACGACATCATATTGGTTCTCGCATGATCGCATAGCCCAGAGAAGGGCTATGCAAACATGCGACACACCGTACCCCTTTAACAAAACCACCACCACTAAGTCTGGCAGTCAGTCGCATGATCACATAGCCTTGAAAAAGGCTATGAGATCATGCGACAAATCATTACTTACCATGCCTCGGCCTTGCTAACAATCGTGACACCTTAGACCTAGGCCCACCATATGCCACATGTCACACCACCATTAGCTGCAACCACTAAGTCATTCTGACATAGGACCCACCACAAACAAACCCATTAGCATCTAATCGGACAATGGGTGCATGATTGCATGGGGCAAGAATATTCCATGTGATTACATGCTAACCATCGATCAAACTTTATAACTCAGACCCCACCGACAAGCTCCATGTCATTACCTCATGGATCAATAAGAGACCGCCATTTGTGCCACATAGCAGTGGACCCCCCTTGCTTGAAATGTCATGTCATAAATGAAAATAATGGTCGTCGCTACTTTGCACACCTCTGACACCTTCCTCACAAAAAAATGACAACTGTCAGATCAAGATGAAGTAAAAGTCATGGCCCATTGACAGAAAAAAAATCATCACTCGACAACCAATAACCGCATGACAAATCAACATAAATTTGACAACCGGGTCCACAATCCATCTTTACTTAACCCCGGCAAGCACTAACTCACAACCATCTGGAGATTGCGTGACTAAGGCAATTTCCCAGTTGTGAGACAATTTTCTTAACCATGGTCACATTCTAAGAACATGCGAGTAAAGCTTTCTCCATGTCACGGAATAATTTCTTAACTCTGGGTTTCATCTAGAGATTCAACAACTGATCATCATGAAGAACTGGGCCCCACCAATCACAACAGCGCACTTAAGGAATGTTGATGCTAGAGATTTAGCTGCGAAGAAGTGAACAACCGAAAATAACTAGGGTATTTGACACCCAAAGGTAAGTGCGCAGATGTGAGATATGAAATAAACTATTATCAGCAGACCTTGAAACATTAATATCTCCCTGGGTTTTGTGACTTAAGAGATGCGATCAGAGATGGAGCTAGGTGACATAATGAAGATCATGGGGTTAAGAGCGCATACGATAAAACCAAATAGATTTTCTTTGCAAAATAAAACTGTGACTGTAGGCTGGGATAACTTCAAAATTTGTAGGGAAGAGGCCATTTTCAATGGATTTTGCATCAATAGGAAAATGGACTAACAGTGGCTCTTGTTGGGGATGCATGCTTCTTGCAGGCATGACAAGAATTTAGAATCTCAGGTTAAAGTAGACCACCCACAAGACAAAAGGGCAGGGACCTCAAAAATTGGCAACCGAACTAGGGAATGAAACACACAATAGGAAAGGGAAACTGTTCACAAAATGTACATTTTAACAAAAATTCTGCAGCAACAAACAAGAGTCAGTTACTGCCTCTGTCAAAAATTTGGTTCTCATTTCTTCCTTCATGTGGCACATCAGGCATTCTATTTTCATTTGTTTCAACAGGCGTGCCAACATGTTCAACTAGCATATTAGGAAGAACAAAGTAGCTATCTTCATAGTGCATGTAAAATTTATTGGCACGCTCTCCATCTTGCTCACTATGAAAGTATGATTCAGCATGCCAATGAACCATACCATTAGATAGGAACCCATTCTCTTCTATTGTTTCATGTATGTTGTCAATTGAAAATACAAAAAATTAATACTCTACCTACAGAAAGGCCTCATTCATACCTTGTCTTTGTATTTCCAAATGTGCAACCGACTAGAACTAAAATGAACAATCAAACCTATACTCCCATAGGTCACCACCATCATTAAAAACTCTATCACTCATGGAAGGAGAACACCCTGATTCAACTGAATCTGAAAACTCCACATGCTCCTCAAATAAAGGATTAGTGATTCCATGCAAAGCACCATGCTGAACATCATGACAAAAAATGGGCTGATAATCATCATAGTCCTCATCATATAAAGTGTTAGAAAACACTTTAAATTCACTACCCATTCCATCTTCATGGAGACTCTCAGCATATGAAGAACAATCAAAACTATATGAAGACCTACTGATATCACATTCCAACACCATTTCTTTGTCTTCATATTTTGAGGATGAAGCACTCTCAAAATCATCATGTTCACACTGAATTGTAGCATGCAAAAACTAAGAAACAATTTCATCTTCAGATTCAGAAAAAGAAAACATACCTTCACTGCCAAAGGAGTGTTCACTCTCATCAATACTTTCTTCTTCCCATGATGCATCTAATTCACATGAAGACACATCAGCACTACTACCTTCATCATCCTCACTTGAATAACCACTACTATCACATTCAGACATCTCTAAATGAGTGGAGGATCCTACACACAATGATTCTAATTCCTGCTCACTGTTACAGTCTGAATACTCTTTTGACAAAACTTCATCAGGAGAAGTACCCTCAACATTAAATATGGACTACTTTGAAATACAACTTGTATTCCCTTTTTGCTGACGGTCTCTTTGCAACCCTTTCCATTCATCATCATAAAAAAACTCCTCTAAGAACAAACACTTGAACTTAGTCAAAGAAGAGATGCATTTTGGGGGCAGATTTAGATACCAATTAGATGCAACCCCTTTGAGGGATCTCTAACATCCTCATCAAGAATCTGATATTCTAAAATAAATCTATAGAATGCTAGGACATGCTTCACTACTGAATCAGACTGACAATCAAAAATAGGAATCAGATCCAAAAGCTCACCAGGGAAAGAATGAGGGGACTTTGGAAGAACATAGCTCAAAGGTCTATCCAACTTGAGGAAACCCAATAGCCTAGACTGGCTTTTCTCCTGATTATTCATTTGACTTAATGCAATATCTCCATAAAATTTTGTAGAGATGCAACTGAAAACTTGAAGTATGTAACCTCTATTCACACCTTATCCTTTCCTAGTGCTTGACCACTTAATAAGGATACATTCAGACCTTGAAAAATACCTGGGAATCTTGTAGCAGAAGACCTTGTCAATTGGAAGGCTGGCCAGATCTAGAGCTCACCATGCAGCTCCATCAGATTTTGCAATATAGAGTCGCCACCTCCTTGAAGAGGAAAGTAATTCTTTGTTTCTTCTTCCAACCAACACAAAACTCCACCAAGTAAACATACACTATTTATCAGAAGATGCACTGATCAAACAGAGAAAAATTAGAGCCGCCACTCAAAACCAGGTGAGAAAATTTAGCAAATGCTTGTTTGTTCATCTAACTCTTTCCAATGGGTCCTCAGTAGAGTTGCCATTTTGTTGGTGTTCTTTTTCCCCAAAGGTCAGATTGACATAAGGATTGATAGGGCTAGTGTCACATTCACTCAACACTCCAAATCTGACAGGAAAAAGGGCCAACTGACAAGGATCAAAGGGAGATCCTTCTACACTTTGAGCTCCACATCACTCAGGTAGGTATACCTCATCTACACACACATATTAACTTGTGTCACACTACAGGCCTGTAGGTAACTGACTATGGAATGGTTCTCAAACCCATATAGGTATCCTATACCTCAACTAAAACCAATATCTCATGCAATAGCCCTACTTGCATGGAGTGAGTATGAAAACCAGAGACCTAACCTAACAACATGAAAAGGAAAGGGTGGAACTGAAAGGAAATTATTTTAAAGATGGGTTGAAAGGACCCCTAAGATACCCTAAGTCCCTCATAGACCAATGCCTTATCCAATGGGCCATAGAGTCAAATACCCTATTAAACAAAGCTATGAAACAAGAGGACAACACATTCAAATATGTTAATGTCTTACACCAGGCATATACCACTAATCAAACCATACTTCAACCATCCACCTGTGTACCCAGATATGTTATTACCTGTTAAAGGATTTTAACCCTCCCCTTACAAGAGACCTATGAACAAGAAACACACTAATCAACATCCATTGAAAGATAAGCATTAGATACCCTTGATACCCAGCTCATACACATCTAAAAACCAGTCATGAACTTAGTTGCTTCTATGAAAACAACTCTATTGTAGACACTCACTGGAAATGCAAATAGAAAAACTATAGCACCCTTGATGCTATAATCAATAAATTCAAAACTCAAATGGAGACAATATGATAGAAGTACAAATATGCTACAATCTCATACATAAGACATCTGTTACAATATGCATTGTATTCTCAGAACTAGCAAGGGAAAGAAGAACACCCTATATGCAGAGAAAAGGAAAAATCTACAGGATTGAACCTTTCATAGAACCAGAAAGGAGTTCTAAGCTAGAATACTTCTAAAATAAAAAATGCAGCACTATATACCACTAGTTACCTTGAAATCCCAAATAGGTTAGGATGCAACAAGCTACGGATAACTAGGGTTAGGGTTTCAACTACCCAACCAATCACGTTTACATCAAAATTTAATCTGTAGGGGAAGAACAAGAAGCCACCTAGAGAAAGAGATCTCAAACAGGTCTTGAATCATGAAATTTGTAAGATTCAGTACAAAACACTACGGATAGCCATGAAAACTAGTACAAATCATTGCCTACAAAAGCTTCTTGAGCTAAAAAATGCACGGTACAGACCCTGGACCACACTACAACAGCAAGTGCCACCAAACCAATCAAATCTAGCCATGAAAGCATTCAATTCTGGTACTTCCTATCATGAAAACCCTTCTACAAATTTGAATTCTGGTAGCAATAGTCACTCGACAAATTTTTGAAATGTGGCCATCTATTATATCTCTTCCCGATAGATCGGGTGGTCATAATCATCTTTAAAACTACCACGGGACCCCTTGACTAGTCAACTGCCACCTCATAAATCCCTCAGTAGATGAAGACTGAGCGTGTCGGTAGCACAACACCATGGGCCCACCCTAACTCCACAACAGTGACATCATATTGGTTGTCGCATGATCACATAGCCCAGAGAAAGGCTATGCGAACATGCGACACGCCGCACCCCTTTAACAAAACCATCGCCGCTAACTCTGGCAGTCAGTCGTATGATCACATAGCCTTGAAAAAGGCTATGAGATCATGCAACAAATCTTTACTTAGCATACCTCAGCCTTGCTAACAACTGCCACACCTTAGACCTGGGCCCTCCATATGCCACATGTCACACCACCATTAGCTGCAATCACAGAGTCATTCTGACACATGATCCACCACAAACAAACCCATTAGCATCTAATTGGACAGTGGGTGCATGATCGCATGGGGCAAGAATATTCCACGTGAATACATGCCAGCTGTCAATAAAACTTTTTAACTTAGGCCCCACCAACAAGCTCCATGTCATTACCTCATGGATCAATAAGAGACCACCATTTGTGCCACGTATCAGTGGACCCCCCTTGCTTGAAATGTCATGTCATAAATGAAAATCAACGGTTGTCACTACTTCACACACCTCTGACACCTTCCTCATGAAAACACGACAACGGTTGGATCAAGATGAACTAAAAGTCATGGCCTGCTGATAGAAAACAAATCATCACTTGGCAACCAATAACCGCATGACACATCAACATAAATCTGACAATGAGGCCCACAATCCATCTTTACTTAACCTCGGCAAGCACTAACTCACAACCATCTGGAGATTGCGCGACTAAGGCAATTTCCCAATTGTGAGATAGTTTGCTTAACCACGGTCACATTCTGAGAACACGTGACTAAAGCCTTCTCCAAGTCACAGAATAATTTCTTAACTCTAGGTTTCATCTGGAGATTCAATGACTGATCATCATGAAGAACTGGGCCCCACCAATCATAATAGCACACTTAAGGAATGTTGATGCTAGAGATTTAGCTGCGAAGAAGTGAACAGCCAAAAACAACCAGGGTATTCGACACCCAAAGGTAAGTGCGCAGATGCGAGATATGAAATAAACTATTATCAGAAGACCTTGAAACATTAATATCTCTCTGGGTTTTGTGACTTAAGAGATGTGATCAGAGCTGGAGCTAGGTGACATAATGAAGATCATGGGGTTAAGAGCGCATACCATAAAACCAAATAGATTTTCTTCACAAAATAAAATTGTAACTGTAGGCCGGGATAACTTCAAAATTTGTAGGGAAGAGGCCATTTTCAAAGGATTTTGCATGAATAGGAAAATGTACTAACACTCCCTTTCATATAGAAGTTATGATTGGCCAAAAGCATGTTTTTCATGTGCTTATTGATAATGGTGCTAGCCTTAACATCTGCTATACTAACCTGCTTGCTCAGCTAGGCTATGGCAAAGATCACATAGATGCTCATAAGAAAATAACTATCAAAGCCTATGATGAAGAGAAACGTAAATCTAAAGGTTTGGTTGTGTACCTATCCAAGTGCATCCTATTGAAAGGGATGTTACTTGTCAGGTTCTAGACATTCCTCTTGCATATAACATTCTATTGGGAAGGCCATGGATTCATGAAATGCACGTGGTGTCTTCCACATATCACCAATGTATTAAGTTCCCATTCCATGGAGTTGAATTTATAGTACCTGCTAATATGGGCTATTCTTGTAATACGCTCACACAATCTATAGATAGTTTTGTTCCCACAAATAGAGAGTCTATAGAACTCCTTGATGCCAAGCTCAGAGAAATGGAGTAGACTCTAAAGCTTAAAGATATAGGCATGGGGGAATATAACATTGAGCCTATTTTGTCCTTGGCAGCTATACCTCCATGTCCACACTCCTATGAGAGACCTTCTGAGAGCAACAGACCTTCTGTAGCTTCTCTCGAGATAGTCTATGATGGTGCCTTCATTCGGGCCTCAACACCTTTAGAAGATGAAGATGAGAATAGAGTTGTTATAGCCTGGCTTTACAAAGAAAAGGACACATCTAAAAAAGGCCACTTTGGCTCGTGAAATAGATCCAAATAGTGAAGGTCTCAAGATCATGAAGTGTTATAGTTATAAAGGGAGTGGTCCTATAGGGATGAATATAAATAGACTGATTGAACTGATTAAAGCTACAGGTCATAGAATAAAAGATACTACTGAACTAGGCTTCAAGAAAATCCCATTCCATTTAGGGATTAATAAATTTGTACCAGAACTAGAACCAGAATCAGACTATCAACTAGAGACTAAAAGTCCTACTTTAGTTGACAACAATATAGAGGATGACACCGATGAGGAGGTATTCCCTTATCGCATCCCTCTTGGTCTCTCTACACTCTTGATAGAGCTAGATGACTTTGTGCCTCGTGTCGGTACTACTGACACTAACAATGATTATGATGAAACTGCTTCAATCACTTAGGTGACCTATGGGCAATGGTCAGAGGCACACACTTCTGATCTTAATCATACAAGTGAAATGTATGTGCCACCACATTTCCAAAGACAATTTGAATTGGATCAACTACAACAAGCTGTCAATACTACCATGAATGATAATGAGTCAGATGGTACAACCAGTGCTGATGGAATTCCTACATCTAGCATCAATGACTCTCATGAGTATGAGTTCACCTCTTTCTTTGATGTGACTTCTGACAAAGATATAGACATAGTGCATACCTATGAAAATGGTCTTGAAATAGGTGAAGGTTCTAGTGTTAGGGCACCTGAGTGCGATTCTACTAATGCTAACATTCCCTCTACTTTTGACATTAGGTCTCAAAGGGATTCAAATGCACCTTTGGATGAGATTTCTCTAGGTCTCAACTTGCTTGTCCAAGCTTTTGATGATTATGTCATGAATGCACTTGAACCCCCCATCTCTCTTTCACTCAAACATCCTGATCTCATTAACTAGAACTCTCCCTCACTTGAACTAGCCAGTGAAGTCCTCATGTTCCAAAATGATTACACCCTCACTTGCTACCTCAACACTGTCAAACCTTTAATGGCCTCCACTAGTGAAAGAAACATTAATATGATAGAAGTTGATATCAAGTATCTTATTCAGAAAATTAAAAGAAAGAAAAATAGGCGCTCTGATGGTGAAAATCACATTGCGGCAGTATTAGAGCCTGAAAAGTAAAAACAAAAGACATATTTGTGGGTGAAAACCTCTCTGAGGTGCCCAAGGATGAGATACTTGATTCACTTTTGAGGCATTTCTAAGAAAGATCATCAGTGCTAATTGAGCCAACATTACTAGTAAATTTGGGCAGAGAAGTAGCACTGAAGATTATTCACTTGGCACAATCTCTATCACTAGAAGAGAAGGAGGAATTCACCACATTATTTCAAAGCAAGAAAATAAACTTTGCATGGACTTACTCTAATATTCCTGGATTGGATCCCAATCTAATCATGCATCATCTGTCTATTGCACCAGGTGTCAGGTTTGTCAAACAGAAGCATTGAAAGATGCATCCACATGTGGCACTCTTGGTCAAAGCAGAGTTAGAGAAGCTTCTCAAAGCTGGTTTTATAAGAGCTATCGATTATGTACAGTAGATCTCCAACATTGGCATAGTTTCTAAATGTGAAAAATCTATCAGAGTATGCATAGAATTCTAGGATCTGAATAAATCATTTTCTAAGGATGATTTTCCACTACCCAATATTGACATGATAGTGGACATGATTGTGGGTTATGAGATGTACTCTTTAACGGATGGTTTCTCCTGATACAATCAAATCAAGATAGCTCTTGAAGACCAAGAAAAGATGGTATTCACTTGTGCTTGGGGAACATTTTGCTAGAATGTCATGCTCTTTGGGCTTAAAAATGCTAGAGCCACCTACCAAAGGGTTGTTACTACCATTTTCCATGATATGATGCATAAAAATATGGAGGACTACATAGATGATACTTTGGCTAAAAGTATGCAAAGGAAAATACATCTTGCTGATCTGGGTGCTATACTAGATCGAATGGAATAGTTTAGTCTGAGACTCAATCCTAAAAAATGTGCATTCGTTGTCACATCTAGTAAGCTGTTGAGATATATCATATCTACTAAGGGCATAGAGATGGATCTAAAGAAAGTTCAAGCTATTATGGAAATGCCTCCACCTCATAATATTAGTCAAATGTGAGGTCTTCAAGATCGGCTACAGTCTATCCGATGCTTTATTGCATAGTTGGCAAACAAGTCACAACCATTCACTAAAACTTTGCATAAAGGTGTGAATTATGAATGGAATGAAGAATGTGAAAAGGTACTTCAACAAATTAAATAGTATCTTTCTAATCCTCCCACATTGATGCCTCCTATTCATGGGAAGCCATTGATTCTTTATAGCTTAGCCATAGATACATCTTTGGGTGCCCTATTGGTGCAAGAAGACTAGAATAACAAGGAAAGGGCCATATATTACATCAACAGAACTTTGGTATCTTACGAAATGAACTACACTATTATTGAGAAATCTTTCTTGGTAGTGGTGTTTGCTTCCCAAAAGTTGTGGTACTACATGCTTGCCCACACTATAAGGCTCATTGCAAAAATTGATCCATTAAAATACTTACTCAGCAAAGCTACCCTCATAGGTAGACTAGCAAAATGGGTCATGATTCTTAGCGAGTTTGATATTGAATATGTGGAAAGAAAAGTAATCAAGAGACAAGCTATTGTAGATCAGTTGGCTGAGGCTCCCATCATAGATTATCAGCCATTGAGCATTGAGTTCCTAGATGAATCTATCATGCTTCTTACATATCAAACATGGACAATGTTCTTTAAAGGATCATTTACCCAATAGGGGTCAGGTGTTGGGATCTTGTTCATTACACCTCAACGATACTCTCTACCAAAAGCTTACAAAATGTTGTTTCCATGTACAAATAACACTGCTGAGTATGAAGCCTTGATCAATGGGCTAAAGATGGCTATTGAATGGTGAGTGGATGAATTAAAATTATTTGGAGATTCATAGTTGGTGATCAATCAGGTGAATAATATCTATCAAACAAAGGATGAAAAGTTGGTACCATATAAAAAGATGTTGATGATTTGAGAAAATACTTTGCACTTGTTACTTTTCAGCAAGTGCCAAGAGTAGATAATAAAGAAGCTAATGCCATGGCGAATCTTGCTTCCATTATACAAATGCTAGAACATGATTTTAGACATGAATTCCTGGTGGAGACATTATGCTACCCAGCCTATAACAACCCAGAATCTAGGATGATCTGTTTAGTCATTGGACATGATTCATCTTGCTACCACCACATATACTCTTATCTTTGTGATCAAATTATCCCAGATACCTATACACAGAATGAAAAATGCTACCTTATCCATAGTGCTTCATGATATGTTATCATAGCTAATGACTTGTTTAGGCAAGGACTAGACGGTACCCTCCTTAGGTGTCTAGAACTGGATGAGTCCAAACATGCATTAGCTAAGGTGCATGAAGGCATCCATGGTTCTCATTCAAGCAATTTGACACTTTCTCATAAACTTATTAGAGTTGGTTACTACTAGCCAAACAAGGAAAAAGAAGCTATAAAATATGCTAAATCTTGCAAGCAGTTCCAACTTCATGGGAATCTGATTCAGGCTCCTACTAAGGAGCTTATTCCTTTCATTAGTTTTTGGCCATTTCAACAATGGGCCTTTGACTTGGTGGGTCAGATCCATCTGTCTTCTTTAAGGGGGCACAAATTCATAATTACTGCTACAGACTATTTCACCAAGTGGGTTGAGGTAGTACCTCTCTCTATAGCTAATGGAAAATCTGTAGCAATGTTCATACTGAATTACATCATTTGTAGGTATGGTGTACCCTCATCAATAATCACTGACAATGGGGGGTAATTTAAAAACAAAGATCTAAAAGAATTATGCACTAAGTTCAAGATTATTCAGCACTGGTCATCTATCTATTACCCCCAGGGTAATGGACAAGAAGAGGCTTCAAATAAGACTATTCTCAAAATCTTGCACCACACGGTACACAAATCTGGATGAGACTGGCACCTCCAGATTAATCTTTCCCGATGGGCCTATCACACTAGTATTAGGACACCGATGGGGGCCACACACTTTGCCTTTGTAAATGGAGCAGATGTTGTACTTCCAATTGAGGTGGAGATTCCTACCTTACGAGTCTCTTTGAGGGGCCTCATTACTGATGAAGATATTAGAATATCCAGGCTGTAAGATCTTGAACTACTGGATGAACATCAGCAAGTGGCATTCGATCGTCTCTGAGCTTATCATAAAAGAATGTTTAAAAGCTACAATAAGAAGGTCAGACCAAGGGAATTCCAAGTGGGTGATCTCATCCTGAGAGGGAACCCCAAGAATCAATAGCAGCGAGTCCAGAAATGAAAGTTTGAACCAAACTGGCTTGGTCCGTATATTATCACTGGAGCATTTGGGTTTGGCCCTTGTCAACTCTCTAACACTAAAGGAGATCAGCTTAAAGAGCCGATCAATGCTATACATTTGAAGAAATTCTATAGCTGAATGCTCCTGTACATACTTATTGGTCCTGAAAAAATCCAAAAAAATTATATATTGTCAAAAATCCTAAAAATGGTAAAATGTCCTAAAAAATGATCATCTTAGTGAAAACCTGGTAAATAGGCACTTTGATGTATCTATTATCCTGGTGAAAACCTGGCAAACAGGTGCCTTGATAATACAAAAAAATAAAAAATTAAAAAAATACAAAAAAAAAAGAAAAATGAAAATATACAAAAAAAATTTTAAAAAGCAAAAAATACAAAAAAAATGAAAAATGAAAAAATAGAAAAAAATTCAAAAATACGAAAAATACAAAAAAAAGAAAAGTACAAAAAAAGAGAAAAAGAAAAAAATGTGCCATTAATGAAAACTTGGTAAATAGGCGTCATGGTAACAAAAATAGAATCTCTGCCAAGATGGTGAAAACCCGGTAAACAGGTGCCTCTTATTCCCTAATGCTATATTTATCGCAACATCACTTGGCTCTCGTAGTTGCTTTCCTATTTTCCTTTGCTTTCTTCCTTTCTACTTTCCTGCTTTCCTGCTTTAGTTTGCTTTCCTGCTTTCAGTTTGCTCACTCATGCACTTGCTCTCAGCTATTTTTGAGATTATGCTCAATTTTCCATGGATTGAAACTGGTCATTCATATTGGGGCAAACTTTCTGGTCTAGGGGGCATCTATCCTATCTTTTTGGAGTTCTCTTTTGCAACGGTCACCAGTGTTCTCACTATGTCTGCCTACTGATGCTTAGCTCTAGGATCGTTCTCACATTAGTCACCAGTGGTTCTGGCTATGTCTACCTACTGATGTTTCGCTAAGATATCTCTCCTTGAGGATCTTTCTTGTATCGGTCACCAGTGATTCTCACTGCGTCTGGCTGTCGATACTTCATAGCACTTTGATCCCTTCTTGAGACTCTCTTTTGTGACAGTCACCAGTGGTCCTCACTGTGTTTTCCTACTGTCACTGTCCTTTTGAGATCTTCTCATGTGATGTACTTCCGATCTGACTTCAATCCACTTAAACTAAAATTGAAACTTGATTTGTGCTTCTCTGAGACATGTTGAGCTTTCCTTTGTGATTGTTCCTTTCACTTCGTCATTCTTCCATGAGCAACTCAAAGATGTCTATCCTTGACTGAGAGCTACGAAGACTAGGGGCATGATCTGTTTTGTTTGCTTTCTGTTGGCTAGTTTAGTTCCAATGATCTAATGGATCCATATAAGAGGGTTGTCCACTATGAGAGCCTTCATCTCATGTTGGATGGTCACGTGTATCTTGACTCCTTTTATATGGAAAATTTGGTGAGGTTGGTTCTTATCCTTATCTGTTTGGAGTGACTTCTTTTTGCTATGGTGCAATCAAGGTGTTTGTCCTATGAAATGAACATAAGGGTCACTACGAGCATTCTTATCAAATACTTAGTGAAAGAAGGATACTATTGTGTCTCTGGCATGTTTGTATGCAAGGAACATTCAGGTCATTATAGCAACTATGCTTTGATGCTTATGTTAACTTGCTAGATCAAAAGGAATAGGTGTTCAGGTCATTCTGGCTTCTTGTGCCTTAATGCTTACACCTCAATCTGACAAATTTAAGACTTATGTCATATTCATATTCTCATGGTTGCACTGCTAGTGAGGATTATATGACATCTTGCAATCATCTAATAGTTAAAGAACTTGATGATGATAAATATGCAATGAGTTCAACAACCAAGTCCTAGGGTTGCATTTTAGCTTAGGCTTGCATTTTCATTCTAGGCTTGCATAGCAACAATGTTTGGTGCTCTTCATTGTCTTCTCATTCTTTGAAGGTTTGCATCTTTGTCCTGGCTCCATCTTGACTACACAAGTGTTTGGTCCTCACTCTCGATCTTCACGAATATTCTTTTGGTTAGTACATGTTGTATATTGTGATATCCTACATGAGATGAATTGTAACATATACATTGCACTTTCATTACATTCATTGCATTCCATACATTTCCATAAAGTGCATTTCCATCCATTCATTTGCATTTTCATAATCATGTGCATCCATTATAAGCATAAATCAAATCATACATAGCATTTATTCATCTAACATCTACCATTACATTGCATACATCCATCTAAAATAAAACATGTGCATAAACATTTGCATATTCATCCATGGCATACTTCTCTAATCCATACATCTAATCATATAGGAAACATCTCATAAGATACACAAATCTAAATTAATATATACACAAGTACAATGATATCAAAAAAATTGAGCCCATATATATATCAATCGATCAAAATGTACAAAGGGTGCTACTCAAGCACAGTCTATCAAAAAATGACAGTACAATGTATTGTGTATGTCATATCTAGCCACTCCCACCCAGAGGAGGTGGAGGAGGTGGCATGGACTGCTGCTGGAGAGGTGGTCCCTAAGGTGGTGCCTATGGAGGTGGTCCCTGTGGAGCAACTCGTGCCCCGGCATACTCCAAAAATGGAAAAATCTAGTCCGCTACCTCTGGCACTGTAATCTGGTATGCAGCATAATAATAGGCTACCTGTACAACCTCGTATCTGGCCTCTATTTATGCCTTGGCTAGTGCATCCTATAATCCATAAATCTCTCAATTTCTCTTCACCATCCAGGTCTCTAGTCTGATGACCTATGTATGGAGGTCATCCCACTCTCTCTGCACCTACCCAACCCGATCCTGACTCTTCCGCAGAGCCTCCTACAGCTGTGTAACCTATCCTCCTATAAGTGGATCTTGTGCTAGTAGATTTGACATGTTAGCATACTGGGTCCCACTGCTCCTTGCACCTGCATCTGCTCCCATCTATCTAGGAGGAAGAGGACTCTACCTAGTCCTTGGCTGCAATATCACTGCTGTTGTGGTGGCTGCTACTGCTACTGCTATGGTGGTTGTGGTGCCTGCTGCTATGGAGGTGATTGCACCACCTACTATGCTTGCTGACCCATGCCAATAGGATTTATAAACCTCAAGTATGGGTGAGCCAATATGTGATCTTTTTATGCAGGTGTCATCCCTGCATTCGTCACCCCTGCTAAATAGTCCCACCATGCTGGTGGTATCCGTGCATCTATCATGCACCTATCCTGATCCAACCTCGGCTGCCAGCCTATCTTCATCTCATCAGCGAAGTTGGCATAGGTGTAGTAATCCTGGGAGATATCCTGTGGTCTCCCAAACTGTCGTAAGACTCATGTCAGTAGGAAGCGCTCAATGACATTGAGAGTGTGCCCGATCAAAGGATGCGAGCAGAAGAAATGCAGTAGCTTGTGCCATGCATCATCCCAAACCTCTATCACCACCCATGGCCTCCATATCACTACTGCCATGTCGTCCAGCTAGGCCTGCCACTAATCTATCTTACCCAGTGCTGGCTGAGTCATCGGACCTGCATACCTGTAAATATATGGCTTCAGGGGCTGCCGAGTGTCATGGAATATCGGCCTACATACGAGAAGGTGCTCCCAGGCCCAGATCTATAGAACCACAACTCTTGCTGCCATGGTCCATACCCCTTGATACACAATCTCATGCATCTCATGATACATCTGTGCAAGCATGCACTCATCCCATCGAAACCTCACTACTGGCCTAACTAGTATCCATTGGAGCATGCATTCCCAGCTGAACTCTAATCCATGTTGACCTTGATTCGAAACTAGATGGCAGCTCAAGAACGTAGCCAAGATGACCACTGATGGGTGACTTGCTCCATACTTTCTCATCAAATCATCCCAAGAGATGGTTCGGCCCATCACCAGTCCATCGTGGAAGATGGCCCTCAGTGCATGTGTGGCTACGCTAGGCTAGATGTTGTACTCCAAGTGGGTCTCATGGAATGGTACTCTTAGAATCTTGTATATGTCCTTGGGAGTCACTATAATCTCCCCCTATGGCAAGTGGAATGTATTCATCTCCGAGTGGAAACACTCGACTAGTGCTCCTAATAGTTTATGATTTACCTGAATCTTAGGTATATCAGGCATATACAATAATCTTAACCCATCGATGTGAGTACCCTCAGCATCAGTCAATCTTTGTACCAGCTCAGCGATGACTGGATGGTGGGACCGAAACACAATATCTTGGAAGTCAACCTGCAAAGCAAGAAACGTCATTGGATTAGTATCTCAAGCATGAGGGTTTTCAAAGAAATGACAGCAAGTGAAGCTATGGATCTATCCTAAACACAATTCTAAGACACTCTAACTAGCTGATTGTGAGACACATTGGATGAAATTTTTTTGAAGATGCAAACATTCTTCTCATGCGAGGAAACCCTTTTTTCATGCAAGCTTTCTATGTCACGCGAGGCAAGATCTCTTGTCGCGTGAAGATTCATGATTGGGATGTTTTCTCGCTCAGTGTCGTGATGCATCTCGCGTGAGCTCGCGGAGATGCCCCGTGCGAGGAAGCCTTGACCTGCGTGAGGAAACCATTTTCTCACGCAAGGGGAGACTTGGGCCAATGCAAGGAAACTACTTCCTCATGTGAGAGTTGACCTAACAAGACTTAAAAAGCTTTAAAAACATGCTAAAAGATCTAAAAGCGATAAAAATTTGAAATACAAGATGATTGTTCAATTACTTACAGGTGCGTCATACTTTGCCAGCCAGCTATGTCATCAGGAGTGCTCGAATCGATACAGATGCACTATCACATTCTCCATCTCTCTCAGAGCTCTTCAAATCACTAAAGTAAAAAATGAATAATGATTTGAAAATGACGCGTCCGGGCCTTATATAGCTTTTGACCTAATTTTTAAAAGTGCTCTATTTTCTGTAAAAATTGCACCCCTAGCTAAATCGACTGGTCTGAATCCATTTTTGTGATCAAAATCAAAATCTGACATGCCTAAGTAACTCAAAATTGCATTTTAAAATTTTGGGATCGACGTGATCGGACGCTTGTGCAATCGGCTTTCTGATGTCGCTTTCTTATTAGAATCATCTCTTGTCATCATTTGCTTTTCTTTTGCATCTTTTTTTCATCTAGTCAACTCTAGTCAAATTTGGTCAACTATGGTCAAACCTAGTCAATAGGACCTTCATATAACTCCTGATCACTTCTAAATCTTTCAAATTCTTCCTTAATTTATTCTGAATTCCTCTAGATCTTTGATCTTATCTTTATCTGCAATCTTTTGCTGTCAATCATCTTTCTAACATGTCATCTTTCAATTTCTCTCCTAAGGGGGTAGGATGATTGCATCATTGAATCTTTTCGCATCATTCTTGAATCAGTCTGATCTGAATCAAAAGTCCCCATCGCTAGGGGCATCTCATCACTTGGGGTAAATTCAATTTTTTGTACCTCATGGTCAAAATTGGATATCCCATGATCTTGAATCTCTAGGGGCATCTTGGTGCCTCACATCTTGTCATCTTGTCATCTATCTTTTTGGTATTTGAGAAATCTAACTCAAATCCTCAAGGGTCAAGCTTCATTCTGGAGATGATTCTTGAAATCTCATTAGGTATTGGGGCAATCTAACCCTAATTCCTAAGAGTCAAGCTTCATTCTGGAGATGGCTCTCAAAAGCTCTTTTCGACTGTTATCTGAGCAATCTAACCCAGGTGTCGGAGGGCCAACCTTTGTATTGGGGCAATCTAACCCTGATTTTGGAGAGAGTCCTAAATCTTCATTAGTTATCAACAGGTACGGGGGCAATCTAACCCTAATTCTAGTTCTCTCTCAATTGGCATTTGGACTGTTGTCTTCGCAATCCAACTTAGACTTTGGAGAATCATTCTTCGTTCTGAAGATGGTTCTGCTTCTTAATTTGATCTGTGTCTTGGCAACCTAACCTAGACTTTTGAAATCTTCATCTGTCACATAAGACTATTCTTTGAATCAACGCGTTGCTTGCACATCAATTCAAAGAGGGGAAAAATGTAATACCCCAAAATTGGCACCTTACAATTCTAATCAATTTTGGTGCATTTTCTCCAAATTTCTACATCACTAAAGTCCTATTGTACTAGGCAATTTTGTCTTCTAATTAACTTTAATTGACTTAGTCTCAAATGCAGAAAACCTAAATTTGCATTAATCTTACACTATATTTAATTCCTAAATATTCAACATTTATTGGCTAAAAATCCCTATGATTAATTAATTTAATTCTAAAGTCCCAGTGCTTTTAATTAAATTAAATGCTACCCCCTTTAGATAATACACATCAAGGAAATTAAATATTATTTGGTTATTTGAATGGATTATCCCCACTTGGATTTAATAATTCAAAAAGGTGAAAAGACACCCATGTGGCAATAATTCATTTTCTTAATTAAATAATCTCCAATTTCTTTTATTACAAACAAATGAAGAGTTCTCAAAGGAAATTGAAGTGTCACCCATTTCTTTTCAAGAAACTCTTCATCCTCTCTTCAGGCTTGTCTATATTATGAACCTTCTTTTCTTCATTCTGAGAGGAGCAATTTTAGAGTAACTAAACTATAGCGAATTATTGTCTCAATTCTCTCATTTTCTTCAAGCTTTTATTGTATATTTAGTGTAATCTCATATAGTGTAATTGCATTCACATCTTAATATAGTTTGATTACTTGATATTAGCTTAATTCTCATATTTCTTTCAAGCTTCTTCTTAGATTAAATCTGCACTTTCATTCTTAGATTACAATTGCATCTCTCATATAGACTAAATTTCATTTCAGTTTCCTTAAGATTTCAAATCCTCCATTTTAGCAATGGTCTATGGTTGTTGGCTCTCGTTCTGAGAGTAATCAAACACCCTAACTAAATAGGAGGCAATAGGTCGATTCAATCGATATTGTGGAGTGAGCAATTCATGTTCATTATCATGATTCAATGATTGAGCAATAACTATGTTGTGTTGTGCCTGAATTCGAGGTCCACGTTCAGACATAAACACATGTTGTATATTATTTATTAAATAGTAAGATGAGATAGACTAATTATTTGGTTTGATTTAAATGACGAGCCTCACATTAGCATATCAATTTTATAGGTACTAAGTATTCAGTGGTTTAAATTTCCAATATGATGTTGGAAATATATTTATTATATGTAACTTGTATATTATTTATTAAATAGTAAGTAAAGAGTGATTTTAAAATTTTCTTGTATTTTGTTTCATATAGAATATGCAATGAATAAAAAATGTTTATTCTTTTCATATTGAATAATAGATTATTTATGATATATATGAAATAGATTTTGAACAATTAAATATATAATATTTATTACGATAAAAATAAATAATTAATAATATTCTACTAATAATGTGACTAGTCAAATTATTATTAATACCCTTACAAACATTAAAATATGTTCCACTACTCCCCTAATTATAACAATAAGGGACCGTTTGGACCATGGCATACGGAATGCCAGATATGGTCAATTCTGGAATATGTTGCAAATTCGGAATATCTATATTCTCAAAATGATATCCGGAATATGTGTTTGACCCGTTTGGACCACCTGGAAGATGATTGAGAAGATCTATTTTCCGTGTTTGGCTGCGCATTTTGGAATTGGAATATTGACTGGATGAGAATTTATTTTATTAATTTATTTGTAACAATTTGTGATTTTTTCAAATGTTATGATGTTTTTCATATTTTTTGGTATTTTTGAATATTTATTTTATTTTTTCAATAAAATATTATTATAATATTTTATTTATTTTTGAATACTTATTTTATTTTATTTTATTTGTATGCGATTTTGAATATTTATAATATTTTGAAATAAAATTATGTTTATAAGTTCATAAAAATTGTAACATTTTGTATAACTTTTTTATAAAATTTATACCCAAACAAAATTTATTATAATATTTTATTTTATTTTTGAATACTTATTTTATTTTATTTTATTTGTATGCAATTTTGAATATTTATAATATTTTGAAATAAAATTATGTTTATGAGTTTATAAAATTTGTAAAATTTGTAGACCCAAAATACACAAATTTATAAACAAGTCATTTATTTTATTATTTATTTTTTACAAAATGTTGCCAACCCAGCTCAATAGGAGCACCGGTAGGAAAGAGCCGGGTGGAGAAAACCTCCGGTCTAGCCCCACAAAATCATGCGCTGATATAAAATTTACATAATTTGAATGAGGCATTCCTCATTTTACATAATTTGAATGAGGCATTCCTCATTTTACATAATGCAGATACAATGTTATAATTTAGTCTGATGAGTCTTTGACGCTCTGTCATGTCCGAACTCTTGTTTTTGTCTGTAGACACTGCATACATAGAACAAACAACTGCTTTGTGCTTTTGTTAGTACACCAATGAAGTACATTTAGTTGCTAACTTTTGTATGAGTTTTTAAAAAAAATCTTATGAATTATTGTTACCTTCTATGACCCCCTTTGATTCTTACCTGAATGATCCAGGCTTGTCAAGATAAAAACACGACCAATTAATTGAGTTTATACATGATATATCTATGTTAATATCAAAATACAAAATTGAATAATTCCTGAGCTCATATCTGTATATTAAAATATCAAAATACAAAATTGACTAGTTCTTGAACTCATCTCCGCATATTACAATATCAAAATACAAAATTGAATACTTCTTGAGCTCATCTACGCATATGGTCGCACAAAAGATATGCGATTACAATACAGAGAAGGCATCGTAAAAATATAATTTCATTTGTCCTAGCTTGACAACTATTGCACTCAAATCTTGGATTGTGGATGAGTGGAGATGACCAGATGTTTGGATCGTGGATGACTGGAGATGGGCGAATAGATGTAGATGGGTTGTCATCGACCCATCTAAGGTACCCACAATCATGATAGCCCTGTGATACCCAATCTACATTAGTATTGAATACTATTTACATTACAAACATTAAATATATACACATTACCAACCTTTTTTCTATTTGGACAACACCAATATTGTCATCCAGGGTTCTCCACTGACCGTGAAATCTTCAATTGGCACTGCCCAACACCACATCAACAACTTGGCACATTGATCAGAGCCATTAAAACCGATTTCAATAATGCACCTCTATCAACAATCCCAAAATTAAACAATAGCAATAGCAATAAGACACTCAATATTCAGACACTCTGACATGCAACGTAAAATGCATCAAGTCATGAAGCCTAGCATGGACTCTCTGTCAGATAGAGCCATTGTCTTGCATGAAATTAGTCATTCTGTAGACACTGGTCTAGTGTTGTCAACAGACCCAAATAGTTCAAAGATACTCGAACCAATCAGATGCTTTATGGGGTGCATTTTTGTATTGGTGTATAAACATGGCAGATATGTATGGATATCACAAGGGGGACGCATAATAACTGCATATGATGAACCTTCCAGACACAACTAATGAAGTATTATGTTTATATGATGGTCATCGTATCCACTGCAACCAATTATCCTTTGAATGAGGGTCACCCTCCTCTTATTCATCCCAACCAATTAACCATTCAATTATCAAGAGGGCCATCAACATTGCGGCATTGTAGCATTATCCTTACATAAGGAAAGAAAATAGTTTTTGACACTATTTCTTGTTTCTTATTTGTAGATATTTTGAAGATAAAATTCACACTAAAACTGACTCATCTTCTGTTGTAAATTTGCAGTCAATTTTGTTTGGTGATATTCAAAGAAAATAAGATCCAACATGAAAAGAAAAATAAACTATTCAATCTCATGTAGAAATCATTCATTCATTCATGTGGGTAACTTTCCTAAATATTACATTTATCTTGGAATGTCTTTGCAGGTCTGATTTCATACCAGAAAGTCTGATTCTCAATTTGCTTTTATTTACTTGGAAATTAATGTTGAGCTAACATATACTTGTTGAAATGAAAGAACATTACCTTTCAATGCTTCGATGTTTTTCCTTTTCTCATTTTCAGATTAAGAGGCAAAGGCCCAACTCCCTTTTCATTTTGTAATCTGCAATCAGCTCTTTAATTTCATAAGCATATGTACTGATTAAGTGGCAATTGCTTTGGACCCCCACTTATCTAGTTGCTCTTATTATTTCTTGTTATTGTACTAATTGAATGGGGATGGTTCCAACCCCCACTCCATTGTCCCTGTTAAGAGCATTGTATCGATAGATTGCATATTTGCATGCATCTGAAGCTAACAATCAACAATCATTCTACTTTGGTTTTTATATCATTTTATGTAAGCCTAAAAAAAAATCAAGGGTGGTTATTACAATGGTATCAAATCTAGTTTTTTTGATCAGCCTGTGATAGTAACCTTCAATCAGATTTGAACTTTGTATGAGTCTCTGGGTACAAAGATACTTTTCTAGAGATAGAGGCAAGGAGGGAGCTTGTTTTTTGAGCTCAAATACATGGATGGGAATGAGATTTGAAACCCTGATTGATATAATGTCTCAAATGTTGATTAATGCCCAATGATACTCATGGTAATCAAAAGGCCTCACAAATTAATCAAACTAACAATTTTGAGAGTAGTTCTTCAAATCAGCAGATTAATTGTCAAAGACAGACTATAACAGCAAGCTGAAACACTTTGTCAAGGCCTCTCTAACCCACTTTCATTCAAAACAGAGAGAACCAAAATCCAGTAGCAACCCTGACTGGTCCTGGCTAGCTTACATAAGAATATTACAAGTTGTGGTTTGACAACCTAATATTTTTTACCTTTTGTCTAAGGCCTGCTTGCTCTGACTAAGATTTTGAATGAATCGTAGCCTTATACAAAAGAATACAAAACGACAGGTGCCAGATAACGAAGGAATTTTCTGATTGAATTCTTCACAATTTTTTGGGTAGTCTTATTGGTGCAACACTGCAAACCATGATGAGATCACATCTGCACTTCCTTGATACCCAATTCAGCTAAACCTCAAAATGTACACCAAACTTAGCCAACAGAGTTAAAGCTTATGGTTTATTTCAAGTAAAAAAAAATTATTAGTTGTTAGTTTTGCATTTGATTTCAGTTCAGTAGTTTTAGCTTGTTACAACAAGGGCTATACCCCTCAAACTTGATAAGTATTGCATTTATGGGCCTGTTTGGACCATGTCACATAGTACCATCTACAGAGAAGAATATCCCAGGTGTAATAAGTTCTAAGAATATACCAACAGTTCTAAGAAGTTCCCTAGCACATAGTAGCATCTACAAAGAAGAATATACCAGGTGTAACAACTATAGAGGAGACCAGTTGAAACTGTCCCTTCTTCAACAAATGAGGGCTGTCACTCTAAACACAACATGATAATGCAGAGACTACAAATTAATCCAAAGATAATGTAGAGAATACAAATTAATCCATAGCAAAAAACTGGTATCAAAAAGCAACATTTCACAAACATTAGTTTTGATTTTAAATAGAAGACCTAATAAACATCGGTCAACTAAAGTCCAAACTTCAATATCATATACTGGATTCTCTCCCCTTCATCCATTGACAAGAACAGTGCAGCTGATTGTGGCTCATGCATTAACTTTTCGTATGCTTCAATTATAGTAGAGTCGTGAAGGCCGGGGATTGCTTTAAGTGCTTTATGCAACTCCGCTGCCTCACTTCTCAAACTAGATGCTTTGTCCACTTTCAAAGGCTGTGCAAGGCCTGCTGTAATGCCTGCAGATAGATCTTTGATCATTTCACAAATCAAATCCAAGGAACCTACCAATGTTCCCCTCCTCCTCTTTGGCCTCCTTAACGATGTTGAAGGGTTATTGTTGCCACTTCCAGTAGATTGGTTCGATACAGGTGTATCAACAGATTCATTACCATCATTAGCCAAATCAACAGCAGTCTCAAAATAGGTAGGATCCATACCATGATAACTGAAAACATCATCATCAATGAAATCCTCCTCTGTCTCTTGAGCTGTTGCAGTTGCAGTGCCCGCAGCTATGTCATTCCCAACAATAGAGGATAATTCATTATAGTACTGAAATGGCTACCTCTTATACATTCTGGCATTTTTAAATTCCTTTCTCTGTATCATGGCATAACAATTCAATTCATTATTGGTCCTTCATTATTTAAAAAGATATATTCAACTTAAAAAAAGATTTGAAGACCATTTTACCTTCAACAACTCCTCCCAAACACTATCATCAGCATCCATACTTTGGGTGGTCTCGTTCCAGGCTAAGCCACTTGTATTCCTCAAGTCTTTCATAATTCTATACCCTTGTTTCCAAGTTTTTAGCTTGTTCTTGAAGTTTTCCTTCGCTAGGTTCATTTTCATCTCATTATTGAACCTCCTTTCTATGGCTATCCAAGCCTCTTTCTTGAAACCCCCTTCGGCTTTCTTTCCAAGCTGCACTTGCTCCTGTAGCAAGTCTAGCAACTTGCGTTCCATTTCTTTTGTCCAGAACACCTTCTTGGAAGAAGAAGTTGACTGGACAACTTGAACATCACCATCCATAGACATACCTGATGCACAGACAACATGATAATGTACACTCACTGTAAGGACAGTCACAAATGAGGACAGTCACTCTAAAGGCAACATGATAATGTACACTCACTGGAAGGATAGTCACAAATGAGGACAATCACTCTAAAGACAACATGATAATGTACACTCACTGTAAGGACGGTCACAAATGAGGACATCTCACAGTGACTCTCCTCATTTGGGACATCCCTAGACATACCTTATGTAAACATTAAATATAGCAACATTAAACATAACATGACAATATTAAAAATAACATGAGAACATTAAATATAGCAGCATTAAACATAACATGACAATATTAAAAATAACATGACAACTTTAAATATAGCAGCACTAAACATAACATGACAATATTAAATATAACATGACAACATTAAATATAGCAGCATTAAACATAACATGACAATATTAAATATAACATGACAACATTAAATATAAAATATAGCAACATTAAATATAAAATATAGCAACATTGAATATAACATGACAATACTAAATATGGCATAACAACTTTTATCAATGTATAGTATCAGTTTGTGAAATTTATGAAATCTGACATTAGTTTAAACACTGCCATAATAGTTATTCAACCAACTAAGATCAGGATCTATAGTCTTCCCACATCCTTCTTGCTATTTCATCTCAAAAATTGGCCCAATCATCTCTTTCACGCTGGCTCAACCCATATGTCTCAAGCACTGGTACATTTATCCCATCATGACCATCTTCCTCTTCAAATTCTACATCAGATGGAAGGCCATCCTCTATCGTAATGAAGTTGTGAAGTATGCAACATGCTAGAACAATATATGTTTGTGTCTTGATTTGATAAGATGTCGCATGCTTCAATATAGGAAAACGCTGCTTCAAAATCCCAAATGTACGCTCTATTACATTCCTAAGCGAGAAGTGTCGATGATTAAACAACTCTTCTGGGGTGTTTATTGGGTTTGCTCTTGAAAACTCCTTTAGGTGGTAGCGTGTGCACCGATAAGGTGTGAGAAATCTTGGTACGTTTGGATATCCAGCATCGACCAAATAATATTTACCTAAACAAAACAAAATGTCATTTTCATAACATTGTCTTATTTGTCGTATGCTTCAATAATATAATCATATTTTACAAATCTGGGGGAACTACCAATGGATCGGCTCTAGATAGAGCCGAAGCTAGAACACGGCTATCTGCAGCAGACCCTTCCCAACCAGCAAGGATGTATTGAAACTTATAATCAAATGAACACACTCCCATAACATTTTGCGACAAGTTGTCTTTTCTATCGCAATATTTAGCTTGCAAGTTGATATCCACAGTGACTGGTATATGGGATCCATCCATTGCTCCCACACAATCCTGTACTCAAATAAATCATAGGTCTAATCAAACAATAATAGGATTAAAACTCTAAACAAACTTAAACCACTGAGAGATATACCTTGAAGTATGGATCAAAACAGGCCTTCCCAGTAATTTCCCGAGGAGTGTTTGGACTAGGGGGTATAAAATAATCTGAATGGAGCGCCAAGATAGCCCTCAAGACCTTGTGGAAGTATCGGCTTACTGTCTCTCCAGAGTGCCCAAAGTTATGGGCAATCTTACGATTCCTCAGATTGTGGCCAAGAGTATGGAGGAACATGACTAATTGTTGTTCTAACGTGAGGAATTCTGTATCTTTGATGCTTCCTTTTTGCCTTAGAATATTGGCTAGTTTAAAGAAAGATTGTCTAGTCATGCGTATTTGGTCATGGAAATCCGTCTCATTGGAGTTGATAACACGCTTATAAAAAGGAATTGCATCTCTTGTGCGCTTACGCATTTTTTGACTACCTTCTTTTATACACTCCCCTTTCGACTACCTTCTTTTATACACTCCCCTATGGCCGCGACAAGGGTGGCAAGAACAACTACAATAATAGGCAGGAGTCTTCTCCTCCTCATAATCTCTCCTTCAATTTCAATATCATCATCATCATCATCAATATCATCAATGAGATCCATTGAACTACCTAAAAATACCAACAAAACAATCACGAAACAACATAAGAAAACACCCAACTATAATGCATAATCAGAGAATAGAGTTGCAAGTTCAGTATACAACATATGTTGACAAGAAAGTACCTTGTGTAATTTCACAAAATGAGAAGTTCTCACAGTGACTGTCCCTTGTGTAATTGCCACTTGAATGAGGACAGTCACTGTAAAGACAACATGATAATGTACAGTTGCAGTGAGTGTACATTATCATGTTGTCTTTAGAGTGACTGTCCTCATTTGTTGACGAAGAAAAGCATTAATGTGGTCGAATAGCAATACATTGAAGTGGCAATTACACAAGGGACAGTCACTGTGAGATGTCCTCATTTGTGACTGTCCTTAAAGTGAGTGTACATTATCATGTTGTCTTTAGAGTGACTGTCCTCATTTGTTGAAGAAGAAAAGCATTAATGTGGTTGAATAGCAATACATTCAAGTGGCAATTACACAAGGGGCAGTCACTGTGAGATGTCCTCATTTGTGACTGTCCTTACAGTGAGTGTGCATTATCATGTTGTCTTTAGAGTGACTGTCCTCATTTGTTGAAGAAGAAAAGCATTAATGTGGTTGAATAGCAATACATTCAAGTGGCAATTACACAAGGGGCAGTCACTGTGAGATGTCCTCATGTGTGACTGTCCTTGTCACAAATGAGGACATCTCACAGTGACTGTCCCTTGTGTAATTGCCACTTGCATGAGGACAGTCACTGTAAAGACAACATGATAATGTACACTTGCAATGAGTGTACATTATCATGTTGTGTTTAGAGTGACTGTCCTCATTTGTTGAAGAAGAAAAGGTGGAATTAGAATATCACGCTCGCATGCCGGTTTCCAAATGCCAATTTTGAAATGTCATCGGGTCCGCGTGGGTGTTATAATTTTTGACATCCGCATTTTAACCTTCGTTTTCACATCTGCAATGGCATTATTTCATTGTTCGTCCACGTGATTACCGTAATCATGTGACTGTCCCTTGTGTAATTGCCACTTGCATGAGGACAGTCACTGTAAAGACAACATGATAATGTACACTTGCAATGAGTCTACATTATCATGTTGTGTTTAGAGTGACTGTCCTCATTTGTTGAAGAAGAAAAGCATTAATGTGGTTGAATAGCAATACACTCAAGTTGCAATTACATGAGGGACAGTCACTGTGAGATGTCCTCATGTGTGACTGTCCTTACAATGAGTGTACATTATCATGTTGTCTTTAGAGTGACTGTCCTCATTTGTTGACGAAGAAAAGTATTAATGTTGTTGAATAGCAATACATTCAAGTGGCAATTACACAAGGGGCAGTTACTATGAGATGTCCTCATGTGTGACTGTCCTTGTCACAAATGAGGACATCTCACAGTGACTGTCCCTTGTGTAATTGCCACTTGAATGAGGATAGTCGCTGTAAAGACAACATGATAATGTACAGTTGCAGTGAGTGTACATTATCATGTTGTCTTTAGAGTGACTGTCCTCATTTGTTGAAGAAGAAAAGCATTAATGTGGTTGAATAGCAATACATTCAAGTGGCAATTACACAAGGGGCAGTCACTGTGAGATGTCCTTACAAGCACTAGCTCTAGTTTAAATATAACGATTTAGTTTGAATCCCTACAAGCACTAGCTCTAGTTTAAATCCTTGAAAGGCATCCAATAAACAAAATAGGGCTATCTCAATATAAAAATTCTGCTTTAAGTCACCAAAAGCACCGTTTATCTCAGCCATATGGAGATGTGGGAATACATGTACTGGTAAAGGGGCAAGGACACAGTTCAAATCAGGGTACATAACTAAATGACTAGGGGCACATCAGTATTTTATACAAATTAAAACATAGTCGCCAAAAGATGTGGATACAGAGAGAGGCATGCTCATCACACCTACACTAGAGTTCCCTAATGAACCTACCATTTATGAAAAGTAATGTTTAAACAGTTCAAACCATGTTAGGTTCTCCACTAAATAAAAGCAGGGACAACATGCCAAGATGTCTCAACATATCATTTTAGTGTAAACCTTAACAAGCACTACCTCCAGCCCAAAAACTGTTGGGCTCTCCACTAAACAAAACAACATTCAAGAATTATTCAACAAACATCAGACCTCAATAAGCTTTCATTTATTCATAGGCACATAGACAATATATAAACCTATAGTAAACTACTCTTCAAGATATACAGCTGAGAAATTTATATAATAGAAACTATCACTGTTAAATACGAATTTACTAATCTCAGAGTACCTGAAAATTCTTAAAGCCAAACAAAATGATATTACTTCCATATCGCAAGACTGGTCTATACTCACAGGAAATTCTATTTCAAAAAGAATCCTATGCAAAAATCTCTATCTTCTACCGATTTTTCTTAGTTCAGTAGTATATGTATGCTCTTTTTATTTTCAATTTATAAATGATCTCATGAATCGTTTTATCCATTCCCTGATTTAGCTTGATTCTAATTGTTTAAACAGGCGTGCTATGGCGGAAAAGAGAAATGTCAATGTGTGAAAAGAAAGAATGCTTAGATGTTTGCTATCGAACCAAATACTCTGCTATCGAGCTAAAACTTGAACAAAACAACACTGACCCTTAATTTTCGTTTTCCTCAGAATTCAAACAACACCCAGAAAAAATAATTTTCGTTTTCCTCGGAATTCAAACAACACCCAAAAAAAACTACATAAATTTACACCAACATGCTAGCAATGTAAGGTAAAATGACGATCCAAACACAGTAACCGAAATCGTGAGAGAAATAGAGAAAGGGGGTTAGGGTTACCAGTGTTTCAAGGGGTTACGGTTTCAAAACTATGGACCTCCCACCGGCGTTGCAGAGGGCTGATGCAGCTTCGAAGCAGAGAATCACGCGGATGTCAAAAACCAGATGCAGAGAACCATGAACGGGTGTCCAAGCTTCAAACAAGGTAATCACGTGGACGAACAACGAAATAATGCCGTTGCAGATGTGAAAACGAAGGTTAAAACGCGGACGTAAAAAATTATAACACCCACGCGAACCCGACGACATTTCAAAATTGACATTTGGAAACCGGCATGCGAGCGTGATATTCTAATTCCACCTTTTCAAGTGGAAGATGGTATGCCCGTTTTTTTGGCAAAATTGGCATACCGAAATTCCAATTCCATCCGTGCATGTCAACCACAAACAATGGATTTCAAATTCTGAATTCGCAATTCGGGAATAACGGCCGATATGCCGTGGTCCAAACGGGCCCTAAAAGATTCCCACCAATTTGATAATTGCAAATATTCCATCCACTATTAATCCAACCGACCTCGGATGAACCTTTTTAATTGCCTTTTAAAAGAATGGAACCGCAGTTTTGTGTGTTTATGGTCGACAGGGAAGAAAAACAAATACTTCTCTGTCATGCTCCCATGTATTTACAAGTTCGACTAAACTGTCCTACCAAATGATTTTAGTTTTTTTCAATCATATCGACTGCAATCCGTATTCAGCGACCGCTGGGGATACACTGACACTGTTAAGAAGTACTATTATGCAGGTTGGTACAGTAAATTGGAAACGCCCGATGACATAAAGATTGTTGTATGGCAAAGATACATTGCTGATCTTAACGATCAGAGTATACTCATGGAGATAGCCATAGATAACGCTCATTATCATTGCACATATAATGAGCTTTGGTTTTATATATTTTCAATATTGGATATACAAGTGTAATAGTTTTTTTTAATAATATACTGATTTATTTATCACGCAAATATTTGGTGTATGTCCTTCTGTTTTGGAACTTACTAGCTGTTTTGATTGGGATGAGAGTGCCGACGTGCAAATAGCCACACGATGCACTTGCATCACTGGATCAGAGCTAATTCATCGGATGACAAATCCCCTACCTTTGTACTTTCTATTTCCGTTGTATAAATATTTTTATCTCTTTGTATATCTGTGTAATTACGCAATTTTAGTTTATCTCTTCTTATAAAGTTAGCATAAATTTAATCTGATAATACAAACATTGTGAAATTTTAGCACAACACAATATAGATCTAGCTGGAAATAAAGAACATAACTTACAGGTGAATACAATAAACAAACTAAGAGCAAGGGAAAAAAGAAGAGAGGAATCCCTAACTCTTCCTTGGCTAGCTTAAAACAAACAAAACACCTCCATAAAACATGGGTAGAATAGGAAACTTGGCGCAAACACCTCCCGCCCCCCTCCCCTCCGCAATCTTGCAAAAAGAAAAGAGGGAAAACCTCGTGAGATTAAAACCCATCAAAATATAGACAAACTATGCATGGAAGCTACTACGTTACTGTGTCCTTCACCCCGAGAAGATCTCACAAAAAGTGAAACTTCTACTCAATGAAAGTTTATGTGAAGATGTCAGCAGTCTCTTTAGAAGTAGAATTAAATTGCAAGTCAATGATCCCATCATGGATCAATCTTTGGATGTAGTACACATCAATATCAATGTATTTGGTCCATAGGGATCTCTGCAAAACTTCAGTGTACTTTTATTGTCACACCAAATGACAATTAAATGATGAAAAAGAATACGAAGTTCAGTTAGGAAGTTCTTTAAACAATTGGTTTGAATGGTAACGTTGATTGCACCTCTATATTTGGCCTTTTCTAATTATAAAGAAATGATAGATTGCTTCTTTCTTGACCAATAAATGGGACCAAATATCACCAGCCTAGTCTGAATCAATGTAGCTATTAAGATCCAAAGTACATCCTACTAAATAATGAATTTCATAGATGATGGTTCCCCAAATATATCAATGTATATGTTTTGTAGCTTTCCAATGTCGATCATGTGGCTCTTGCTGGAAACAAACCCCACTACATATGAGAGATTTGAATGAGATTGATTGAGATAAATAAGACTTCCCACAAGCTTATGGTACCATGTGCTATCAATAAATGATGTATCCTTGTTATCCTCAAGCTTTACTCCTAATAGGAAATGTGTGGTTGTTGGCTTGTAGTTAGTCCTACAAACCAAACCAAACCAAACCAAGAGATCTCTTGCATACTTTGATTAAGCAAGTTTGATTCCTAATTCATTCTGGCTGATTTCAAATCCAAGGAAAATATGTAGGAGACACGTGTCATTCATGGAAAATCTATCATGTAAAACCGTTTTAACTACAACAATGTCTATGGATAAAGTACTTGTAATTAGTAGATTATCTACATATAGGACTATGAGAAACAAAGAGTTACATCTTCTCACCATATAAATATTTGGTTCAGATTTGCATTGCATGAAATTTTGAGACAATAGATAACAATCCATCTTAGCATACCAAGCTCTAGGTGCCTACTTGAGGCCATAGAGAGACTTCATGATTTTTCATACCAATGATAAAATTTTACATACCCTTGTGGCTATTCCCTGTAAATTTCTTCCTATAGGCCACCATGAAAAAATGTTTTCTTCTTATCCAAGTTGCGAAAATCCCACCTTCATGTTGCTCCAATGGCAAGAGCCAACTAAATGGAGTCCATTTTTACTATTTGAAAAAATGTCTCATCATACTCAATGTCATTAACTTACTAAAAGCCTTTGGCTACCAATCTTTCTTTTATTCTACTCACATGTCTATTTGTTTCTTTCTTTTTCCTATACACCCACTTGCATTTGACATGCTTGTAATTTGAAGTAACACCTGAACCATGTACGAAGTTTTGTTCATAATGAGGGAATTGTACTCATTTTTCATGGCTATTTCCCAAAGAGGATTTTGTGTGGATTCTACATAAGTTGAGGGTTATATACTAGATCCATATTAACATATATTGGCATAATGGGCTTGGTAGCAGAGAGTGCGTGAGGGACATCAGATATCTCATTTCAGCTCCTTATTCTTTGATACATGACAGTGGAAACTAAGTCATCACTAGAAGTCCAATCAAGGATTAGATGCTCATGTACCTTTCAATGAAATTTTGAAATATCTTAAAGTATATCAAAATAATTGCACATATCATCTTTGATATCTATAGGAGGAGGAATCACAAAAGTAACTTTGCATTTTGTTCTTGGGATTCATGCTAGGTAATTTATTCAAAGTACACACTCCTCTCAATTAAAATAATTTATGTTGATAGATCTTGTACTCTATATCCCTATACAAAATTTGGATACCTAACACAAATGAATTGTTTCCTTGAGGCTCCAAAGCCTTCCTCTTGTATATAGGAATGCAAGATTATGCATGTGATCCAAAAATACAAAAATGTGTGACTTCTGATTGTGTGCCACTTCACTCTTGAAAAGGTATTTTTCCTATGATATATTTAGGAGGACATCTATTTTGTATCTACATAAAATAGTTAATTTCTTCAGTCCACAATTTGAATGGAATAGACCTTGTATGCAACTACCCATTTCTTTAAAAGATTGTTTCATCCTCTCAACTACCACATTATTTTTTGAAGTGTATGGAACTATATATGAAATCTTTAAGTTCCACAATAATTTCATGCTTAATTTTGATTGGGACATTTACCTAAATATGATGGGAGATGTGCACTATTAAATGGTATAAGTGCATATTTGATGGGAGGTTCCAATTGAATTGTGGGGCGAGCTAAATTTCAGTCAATGATGTATAAAATCCTTAAGCCATGCAATAGCTTTATTTTTTATTTTGATTGGGAATAATTTCTTTAATATGATAAGAGGCATATATACCATTGAATGAAATCTTTCCCTATTTAATGGGGGATTCCAACTAAAGTGTGAGGAGAGTCAAATCTTAGTCATTGTATGAAATATTTAAGTGGTGCAATAGTTATATGCTTCATTTTGTTAGGATAGGAAGAGTTGGATTTTAGTAAGTGATATGTGAAATTTTTAAAGTCATGAGGTATTTCATACATGATTTGATAGGGAATATTTTCTTTAGTATGATGCGAGGTTTGTACCATTAACTTTCATCATCCCAAATTAATGGGAGGTTCCAATTAAAATTTAGAGAGAGTTATATTGTTAGTGGGTAACCCCATAATAGTGGGTCACACATCTTTAGACATGTTGATTTTTGTTGAAATAACACATTTTTAATAAAATATGATGATTTAAGAATTGAAAGGTTCCATTTGAAAGAATTAATTAGAAATGGTTAGCTCAAAGCCTCTGAGATAATAAAAAAATTGATATAACATCTATACTCCTCATTCATACCTACAACGGAGTCTCCTTTGCACCTATTAAAATGCTGACAAAAAATCACTTTGACTTAATTTTTTGGCTGGTCAAATGAATCCATTTGACAAACCTATCTATGTAGTAAGGTACTACTTATAAAAATCTTTCTAATAAATATAATTTTGATACATATTGAGTTCATTATCACTTTTAAATATTGCTTTAACTAAACATAGGTTGTTTGGTCATTCAACAACCTATCTCTTCAAGACTTCAAGAAAATTAGCAAATTACTATATATATATATATATATATATATATATATATATATATATATATATATATATATATATATATATATATATATATATATATATATATATATATATATATATATATATATAATATGTAGAAAAAGAGCATTTGTGTTACCTTTCTATAAAATAAAAAAAATAAAATAAAATTTCAATATACATAGATCAAGTTAGAGCGATCCAAGTGACCTTATATTTAAATTACAGTTATTGTCACTTTAGAACTTAGTAAACTATGAAATATTGACCAAAAATGAATGAAACCAATTGCATCTTTTAGATATTGAAGTTACAAATATAATCTCGAAAGAATTACATCGTTATCATATTTTAAAAAAAAATTATGCTGATCCAAGTGACAGTAACTCCTTAAAAACATAGTTTTTCACACAAACCACTTTTTGAAGGAGAAGGTGTTAGGCCATTTTTCTGTCATAGCAAAATCCTTTGAAAATGACCTCCTCCCTGCAACTATTTCATGGTTTGTGCCCTGCCCTATGTTCCTCGTGTTGTCGCCTAGCTCTGGTCCAATTTACACATGTTGAATCATAAAATCCAAAAAAGTTATTCAAATTTTAAGGCCTGCTGGAAATTGTCTCAAAATTTGCCACAGTGTCAAAAACCCACAGTGTTTCTAGAAGTCCATGATGTTTTCGGTCTGTGTGTTTTCAGCCTTCATTGTTTTTGACCCTGTGCTTCCTGCTTTTGTGCACTTATCCTTTGGCGTTGAAAACTTTGTGTGTTTTCGGTCTTTCTCTGTGTTGAAAATCTTGTGTGTTTTTTACCTTGATCTTAACTACGAGGTGCGATGGATGGTGGAGCCCAGTCCTTCAAATTTTCTTATCGCTGATTCTCCAAGTCTCTGGGCGGTTACATCTTCTATCCAGTGATCTCTAAAAGATTGATGGTTATCCGCTAACCTCCAGCGACTCGGTGACGGTTAGTTGCGTAGTCGCTAAGTGCTTGGCGGTTTGTCTCTTCTCATGCTTCCAGCATGGTTAAAGTTTAGACAAGATCGATGGTTGCCGCAAGTTCACAGGGTGAAGATGCACGAGGTTTATTTCTCACGCTTTTGTGACAACCGTCTGATCCTTTAAAAGGTAAAGCTCATGTCCGATTGGTCCATGTGGCGGTGACTTGTCAAACTTGTCAGCGGGGCCTGGTGTCAGAGATAAAAAGATCTACGGTCGGTGTGTGATTGCATGGAATATTCTCACCCCATGCGATCATGCGCCCACCGTCTGATTGGGTGCCGATGGGTGTGTTCATTGTGGGCCCGCTGTTAGTGGTGGTCATGTGGTGGCTTTTGGTTGGCTATCACATGATCGCATAGCCCATTCTTTGGCTATGCGATCATGTGACCGGTCGACACATGTCTCTGGGACTTGGTGAGAGGTGGTCATTGTGGCATCCGCAGTGGTGACATGCTGAGTTCTGATTCATTGCCGGTGTGCTCGGTGGCAGGGGGTTTACGGTGGGACCCGTGTTTGTAGTGCCTGAGTGTATTTGGCTTCGGCGGTGAGTGCTAATGGTTAGTTGTATGTTCGCATAGCCTTTTTCAAGGCTATGTGATCAAGCAACTGACGTTTTACGATAACCCTTAACGGTGGTGGTTGTGCTAGTGGTTTCAAATTGCAGGTTGTTGCATGTTCGCATGGCCTATCCTTGAGCTATGCGATCATGTGACTGACCGTCTGTTGTCGCGGTTGCAAAGTTATGGTGGTAACATTGCTAGGGACTTTTCCTATAGGGTTTCTAACCGTTGACTATGGGTAGGAGACCGCAGTCACATGTGTTAGGCCAGTTTTCTATCAGTGCAAAATTCTTTGAAATTGGCCTATTTTCCTTGCAAGTGTTCTTCATGTGTCCTGCCCCGTGTTCTCCATGTTGTCACCTTGCTATGGTCCAATTTGCATGTGCTAAATCACCAAATCCAAGAAGTTATTCAATTTCAAAAGCTTGCTGAAAATATTTAAAAATCTGCCTAAGTGTTGAAAACCCATAGTGTTTTCAAAAGTTCATGATGTTTTCGGTCTGTGTGTTTTCGACCTGTATTATTTTTGACCCCCTGTGCTTCCTGCTTTGTGCACTTATCCTTTGGCCTCAAAAACTTTGTGTATTTTTTATCTCCCTCCGTGTTGAAAACATTGTGTGTTTTTGACCCCGCACTAGTTCCATGTTTTCTATGTTTTCCTTAAATGCGCAAGTGCGATGGTGGTGGGCCCTGGTTTGCAATGGCTCTTCTCTGATTGGCTGTCGTATGGCCGCATGTCAGACTTTGCTGACATGGGATCATGCGACCTCTTGCCAACTGTCCGTGTGGGTCTGATTCTTCCCATTGTTCATCTTGGCTAGCAGTTTATCTCCATTCTACGACTTGGTGACTTGCAGTTACCGCTTGGTCTCTTGATTCTGGCGGTTAATCCCTAAGCATCCATTGACTTGGCGACTATGTTGTCGCGCAATCTCTTCATCCTCGGCGGTTATTGGCTAACTTTCAGCGACCTGGCGAGCGGTCTTTTTCTCTTCAGTTGCGTGATCTCCAAATATATAGCAGTTATCTACTAGCATCTCACGATCACGCAGGCGGTTAGTTTCCCGTAGTCGCATGATCGCGGAATGGTGGGTCCCAGTTTCTATTGGGTTGCCTGGCGGTCTTCTTTGCTTAGCGCATAGGTACGACTTTGTGGGGCCAGAGATCAAAGATCTACGGTCGGAGTATGATCGCATGGAATATTCCTTGGCCATGCGATCATGCACCCACCATCCAATTTAGTGCCGACGGTTTGTTCGCTTTGGACCTACTGGCAGATGTGGTGATGTGGAACCTTCTTGTTGGTCCGTGTGATGATGTGGCGGTGTCTTAGTGGGGCTTGTGTTGATGATCAAAGATCTATAGTCAGCATATGATCGCATGAAATATCCCTTACCCATGCGATCATGCGCCCACCGTCTGATGTGGTGCCGATGGTTTGTTAGCTTTGGGCCCACTAGCGGACATGTGGAAGCCTTTGGTTGGCTGTCACATGATTGCATAGCCCATTCTTTGGCTATGCGATCATGTGACCGGCCGACACGTGTCCTTGTTCACGGTTGCAGAGTTTTGCCATGGCAGGTTCCGGTGACGGTTTCTGTGGCGGTAGCGGTTGTGTCTGCTGAGGTTGGCAGGCTGTCGCATGTCCGCATAACCCATTCTTGGGCTATGCAATCATGCAACAGGGTGCCACATGTCCCTGTGGGCCCCTCTACGGCTGTTTGGTGGGCTCGGTAGAGGGTGTTGTGTGCTTGTTTGCAAAGCTTGTACCATGGTGGTTGTGTGCTCAAGGCATGTTGCAGGGTGTCCTTTTGAGCCTGGTTTTGTGATCCCTTGTACTTGCAGAGAGGATTTTCATGATTAGGGATCAGTTATGGTTTCCTCTTACCTACCCCTGTAATAAATTTTTGACTGTTTCCAATTGGCTTGGTTGGTAAAAGCTATGCCCTAGCTGTCTATAGCTTTTTGCAACCCATTTTGGGTTCCCATGGTAGCTAGTGGTATAAAGTGTCAAATTTTTGACTTGTTGAGGGTTCTAAATTTTGTTAGTTCCAGTGAAAGTTTCTGCTCTGCAGGTTTTCCCTTCTCTCTGCATATAGGGTGTTCTATTTCCATTGTTGTTTCAGGGAATATAATGCATGCTGCAGCAGATTTGTCTTATGTATGAGGACTCAATGTATTCTTACTGTCACTAAGATATTTCCATTTGAATTCTAGATTCATTAATCACACATCAAGGGTGTCTGGTTTTTCTACTTGTATTGCCTAAGTGTTTGCAAGTAGAGTTATTTTCGTAGAGGAAACTGGTTCAAGGTTAGTGTTTATGCATGTATGAGCTGAAATATCAAAGATAGGTCATGTTTATCTTCTAGTGGATGCTGGTTAATGTATTATCTAATTCATAGGTCTCTTCTAAGGGGAGGGTTAAAATCCTTTGATGGATAATAGCATGTTTGAATGCATAGGTGGGTGTTAAGTTGAGGTTTGGTCATGGTGTGTGATTGATGTCAAGCATCAACACATTGAGCATATTGTGTTCTTGTTTTATAACTATCTCTTGCAGTAGGGTATTTGACTCTGTGGCCTATTGGATAAGACACTAGTCTATCAGAGACTTAGGGCATCTTAGGGGACCTTTCAATCATCTTTAAAATCATTTCATTTCTATCCCACCCTTTCCCTTTCGATTTGTTAGTGTAGGTTTCTGGTTTTCATACTCACTCCATGCAAGTTGGGCTATTGCATGAGATATTGGCTTTATTGAGGTATAGGATACCTAGAAGAGTTTGAAAATCATTTCACAGTCAGTTACCTGCAGGCCTGTAGTATGACACAAGGTAATATATGTGTGCAGATGAGGTATACCCACCTGAGTGATGTGGAGCTCAAAGTGTAGAAGGATCTCTTTTTGATCCTTGTCAGTTGGCCCTTTTTCTTGTCAGTTTTGGAATGTTGAGTGAATGTGACACTAGCCCTATCAATCCTGATGCCAAGCTGACCTTTGGGAAAAAATATCACCAACAAGATGGTGACTCTACTGGGGATCAAAATAAGTTACTAATAAGAGTATCCCAGAGTCTTGTTGTATTTAGTTTGGGGAAGAGTCTTATATGTTTTCCAATCTGAGAATTGTTTTTCAGATTTACAAGTGTGCTACCTGGATTTGCTGATTGATTTATGTGTGGCTTTGCCATGGGAGTGCTTAGAGTCTTTTGGTGTTTCAAGATAGGTCAGTAAAATTTGTGTCCTTTGAAGAGAGGTGGCGACTCTATGCTAGAAAGGACTTGAGTTGTGAAGTTTTGTTGGGACTTCATTTAGATAAGAAGAAGGTAGCAGCATTCAGCCGGGTGATCCAGGTATTCTGCATCAAAAATTTTATGTATATGCATGGTCCTTATCAAATGGTTTTGTCATTAAGAAAGGACATATAAGTGTGAAGTGTGTAGGAAAAGTTCAGTGACAAAAGAAGAATAGTTTTCAAGTATAGATTTCCTGTCATTGGTTTTGAAGATTTTCAAGTGGATATACAAATTTGCAGCCACTGATGGATGTTCACAGGGTTTCTTTTGTCAGAGGGTATGTGCCATTTTGTTATGATGGCATGCCTGGTTTCTCTAATGAGTCCCTGATAAAATTAGGGGATACTTGCCTAAGTTTAATAGGAACCAATATCAGTCAGCAAGAGAGCATGTTCAATGTTTTACTGATGTGATGAATGATTTTGAGGTTTTCCATGAAGACCTATGGATGAAATTGTTTGTTCAAACTCTAGAGGGTGATGCTAGAGATTGGTTTTCTTTCCTGCTGGCATGTTCTATTTCATCCTGGACTGAGATGCATTCAGCCTTCATGGAGCAGTTTAGAGAAAGGGTAAGCATATGTGATTCTTGTGATAGGATTTTAAAGATTCATATTGAGAAAGATGAACTTGTCCCTCCGTTCAATATCAGATTTGCAAAAGTTTTGAATGAAATCCCTGAAGGTTATAGACCCAATGACCAAGTGTGTGTAAATGTCTACTTTGATGCATTTGATAAGAAAATGAATTACTTGTTGAGGGACAAAGAACCTAGGACATTATATCAGGCATTTGTAATTGCAATGGATATTGAAAACAATTTGAAATATGGATTGACTAGAGGTCATTTTTCCATTAGTGTCTACCGGTATAACGAATATGAAAGAAAAGAAGAATGTAGTGCTAATACTACAGTCCCAAATCAATGTATCAACACTTTTGTTGTGATTTGTAATCAGGTTGAGATGTCAAATCAGGATATGTGTATAAATGTTGTTGAGTCTTTTGATGCTGATGAGACATGTATTCAGGATGCTACAACAGTGAGATATATTCCAGACCCTGAAAGGATTGAGCAGTGTACTGGTGTTTTGAGTTGTGAATTAGCTACCACAGTCAATCCTTGTGATATGGATTATAAATATAATACCATTGATGCTCCTAGACATGAAATTGTTACTTCTATATCTCAATCCTATGAAAATGAAGAGGCTGAAATTTATGTCTCTAATGATGAGTTTGAGGTTGCTGCACAAGGTAAGGAATATGATTCATTTGCATATCAGTCATAGTCAGAAGAACATAGTGCTGAAAGTGGTTATTCAAGTGAGGGTGATGAAGGCAGTGATGGAGAGGTCTCTGCATATGAGTCAGATACAATATGGGAAGAAGAAAGCAATGATGGTGATGTTGATACAGATGCTGAGAAAAGTGTTGACTGTGGGAGCATGGATGAGGTTGAAGACTTGTGGGGAAATCCATGGGATGGCTCTTCTAATGAGTGCAACACTGATTGTTCATATGTTGATAGCAGTGATGGTGAATCATGTTTTGATTCAGATTCAGATTTCTCTTCTTCTTTTGAAGATGTGTATGATGATGAAAATGAAGACATATATAGTGGGGTTGCAAATGAGTTATTTGATGAGGACACTAGTGAAGACTAGATGGAGCTTTGTCTGAATTACTATGATAAAAAATTCTATGTTGTTTCTAACCCACTATTTGAGGAATGTGCTCAGAGGATGGAATTTGTTGAGGATTACTCACCTTCTGCACTTAAAGCTTCACATACAATTGATTTGGAGTCTCCCTCACCAATGAGGCCAGTTGAAAGAAAGGTAATGCAGGATGAATGTTGCTTTGTTGATGAAGATGCATTACATTGGGACAGTGTTTTTCTTCTGCCACCAAGCAGTGAAAATAATGGTGATAATCTAGTTCATGATGTTGATAATGTGAATCATCCCTATGAGGATAAGGGTGTGATTTATCAGGAGAAATCAGACTTGATAAACCCAAGTAACCTGATATATGAGTATGTTTCAGTGGCCTTGGCTGAGGTAAGTGAAACTGAGTATAGTTTCTTTTCTTTTGATATGCAAGAGTACATTGAAGGTGAGCTGGATGATTGCAGCCAGGAAGAAAAGGTATCGGTTTCTTGTCCCCTTTCATATGTTTCAATCCATGGTGATTTTGATGATGCCTATTTTTCAATTAGTGAGGTTGTGGGGGGACATATGAAGGAAGGCATTGGTGATGATAAACCCAGGGTTGTTTTGCAATCGGTGCCTGACAGTGTTTTCTATCATTGTGCATGTGGAAAAGGTTTCAGACCTCTGTTTGATTTTGTGAGCAGAAACCAAGTTTTCAATAGAGGAAAAGGATAGCATTCCTTTGGCATCCAGATGTTGCTTTTGTATTTTCTATATATCCTGTGTTGTGGTGCCAAGTTTTTTGGGTAGGGAGCCAGTTTGTGAATTTTTGGGTTTTAAAGTGGGGTGAGGGCCTAATTGTTTTGTCTGGGTCTGGTCTGCTTCTCCCAGTGATTCTAAGTTCTTGCCATGCCTGCAAGAGACATGCATCCCCAACCAGAGCCACTATTAGGCTAATTTTCTATCAGTGCAAAATTCTTTGAAATTGGCCTATTTTCTTTGCAAGTGTTCTTCATGTGTCCTGCCCCATGTTCTCCATGTTGTCACCTTACTCTGGTCCAATTTGCATGTACTAAATCACCGAACCTAAGAAGTTATTCAATTTCAAAAGCCTGCTGAAAATATTTAAAAATCTACCTAAGTGTCGAAAACCCACAGTGTTTTCAAAAGTTCATGATGTTTTCGATCTGTGTGTTTTTTACCTGCGTTGTTTTCAACCCCCTGTGCTTCCTACTTTGTGCACTTATCCTTTGGCGTCAAAAACTCTGTGTGTTTTCGGTCTCCCTCCATGTCAAAAACATTGTGTGTTTTTGACCCCGCACTAGTTCCCTATTTCCTGTGTTTTCCTTAAGTGCGCAAGTGTGACGGTGGTGGGCCCTAGTTTGCAATGGCTCTTCTCTGATTGGTTTTCGCATGGCCGCATGTCAAACTTTTCTGACATGTGATCATGCGACCACCTGCTAGCTGTCTGTGTGGGTCTAGTTCTTCCCGTTGTTCATCTTGGCTGGCAGTTTATCTCCATTCCGCAACTTGGCGACTGTGTTGTCGTGCAATCTCTTCATCCTCAGCGGTTATTGGCTAACTTTCAGTGACCTGGTGGGTAGTCTTTTTCTCTTCAATCACATGATCTCCAAATATCTGGCGGTTATCTGCTAGCATCTCACGATCACGCGGGCGATTAGTTTCCCGTAGTCACGTGATCGTGGAATGGTGGGTCCCAGTTTCTATTCGGTTGCCTGGCGGTCTTCTTTGCTTAGCATGTAGGTGTGACTTTGTGTGGCTAGAGATCAAAGATCTACGATCGGCATATGATCACATGGAATATTCCTTGGCCATGCGATCATGCACCCACTATCCGATTTAGTGCTGATGGTTTGTTTTCTTTGGACCCGCTGGCGGATGTGGTGATGTGACACCTTCCTGTTGGTCCGTGTGATGATGTGGTGGTGTCTCAGCGGGACTTGTGTTGATGATCAAAGATCTACGGTCAGCGTATGCATGGAATATTCCTTACCCATGCGATCATGCGCCCACCGTCTGATGTGGTGCCAATGATTTGTTCACTTTGGGCCCGCTAGCAAACATGTGGCAGCCTTTGGTTGGCTGTCGCATGATCGCATAGCCCATTCTTTGGCTATGCGATCATGTGATTGGCTGACATGTGTCCTTGTTCGTGGTTGTGGAGTTGTGTCGTGGTAGGTTCTGGTGACAGTTTCTGTGGCGGTGGTGGTTGCGTTGGCTGAGGTTGGCGGGCTGTCGCTTGTCCGCATAACCCATTCTTGAGCTATGAGATCATGCGACAGGGTGCCACGTGTCCCTGTGGGCCCATCTGTGGCTGTTTGGTGGGCTCGGTAGAGGGTGTTGTGTGCTTGTTTGAAAATCTTGTACCGTGGTGGTTGTGTGCTCAAGGCATGTTGCAGGGTGTCTTTTTGAGCCCAGTTTTGTGATCCCTTGTACTTGTAGAGAGGATTTTCATGATTAGGGATCAGTTCTAGTTTCCTCTTTCCTACCCCTGTAATACATTTTTGACTGTTTCCAATTGGCTTGGTTGGTAAAAGCTATGCCTTAGCTGTTTGTAGCTTGTTGCAACCCATTTTAGGTTCCCATGGCAGCTAGTGGTATAAAGTGTCAAATTTTTGACTTGTTGAGGGTTCTGAATTTTGTCAGTTCCAGTGAAAGTTTCTGCTTTGCAGGTTTTCCCTTCTCTCTGCATATAGGGTGTTCTATTTCCATTGTTGTTTTAGGGAATATAATGCATGCTGCAATAGATTTGTCTTATCTATGAGGACTCAATGTATTCTTACTATCACTAAGCTATCTCCATTTGAATTCTGGATTCATTAATCACACATCAAGAGTGTCTGGTTTTTCTACTTCTATTGCCTAAGTGTTTGCAAGTAGAGTTATCTTCGCAGAGGTAACTGGTTCAAGGTTAGTGTTTATGCATGTATGAGCTGAAATATCAAAGATAGGTCATGCTTGTCTTCTAGTGGATGCTGGTTAATGTATTATCTAATTCATAGGTCTCTTCTAAGGGGAGGGTTAAAATCCTTTGATGGATAATAGCATGTTTGAATGCACAGGTGGGTGTTAAGTTGAGGTTTGGTCATGGTGTGTGATTGATGTCAGGCATCAACACATTGAGCATATTATGTTCTTGTTTCATAACTGTCTCTTATAGTAGGGTATTTGACTATGTGGCCTATTCGATAAGGCACTAGTCTATCAGAGACTTAGGGCATCTTAGGGGACCTTTCAATCATCTTTAAAATCATTTCATTTCTGTCCCACCCTTTCCCTTTAGAGTTGTTAGTGTAGGTTTCTAGTTTTCATACTCACTCCATGCAAGTTGCGCTATTGCATGAGATATTGGTTTCATTGAGGTACATGATACCTAGAAGTGTTTGAAAATCATTTCATAGTCAGTTACCTACAGGCCTGTAGTATGACACAAGGTAATATGTGTGTGCAGATGAGGTATACCCACCTAAGTGATGTGGAGCTCAAAGTGTAGAAGGATCTCTCTTTGATCGTTGTCAGTTGGCTATTTTCCCTATCATTTTTGGAATGTTGAGTGAATGTGACACTAGCCCTATCAATCTTGATGCCAAGCTGACCTTTGGGGAAAAAGATCACCAACAACATGATCGCAAGGGTTAGTTTGGTGCCTAGCGATCACGCGACCAAGCATAGGGTGAGACCAATTTTCTGTGGTGGTGAGGTTTGTGATCATGTGGTAGCACGACTAAGGATTGTGGTCAAGTTGCCAAGCTCGGGACAAATAAAAGATCTGACGGCGGGGATATAAGTTGATCTAATTTTGAATGAGGACCGTCAGTGTGCTTTTGGTGCCATGAAGGTAACCGTTGGATTTCAAATTCAAATTTGCCGAAGGGATTGCAGTGATAGGAAGTACTTGAATTTATGGTTTCTTCAGCAGATTTTATTTGGTTTGGTGGTGATAGTGGTTTCTAGGTGGTCCAGAGGCCTGTTACTTGATTGCATGATGACTTTTGTGCTATTTAAAAGAATTTTTGTGCTCAAGGTTGCCTGTGTTTCCTGCTCATATAGTAATTTTGATTGGTGTGGTGGGTGAAGGCTATGCCTTAGTTGTCCCTAGCTTGTTGCAACCTGTCATGGGTTTCCAAGGCAGCTAATGGTATAAAGTGTCAATTTTTTGACTTAGAGAGGGTTCTGAATTTTTTCAGTTCCAGTGAAAGTTTATGCTTTGTAGATTTCCCCTTCTCTCTGCATATAGGGTGTTTTGTTTCTATTGACAGTTCAGAGAATACAATGCATACTGCAGTAGATTTGTTTTGTGTATGAGAACTTAGTTTATTCTTACTATTACTAAGCTATCTCCATTTGAGCTTTGAATTCATTGATCATGCATCAAGGGTGTTCGATTTGTCTGCTTGTATTGCCTATGTGTTTGCAAGTGGAGTTATCTTCGCAGAGGTAATTGGTTCAGGGTTAGTGTTTAAGCATGTATGAGCTAAAATATTAAGGATATGTCATGCTTATCTTCTGTTGGATGCTGGTAAATGTATTGTCTGATTCATATGTAATACCCCTCTAACCCTAATATAAGTTTTGTGTTTTTGAAAGAATTAAGATCCTTCGATGTTTTCTTACAGCTTAAGTTGTACATGATACTTGTTTGATCTATTCCTATAGTTGTTTATAATAATTTCATAAGCTAGTACTCAATGATTCTAATATCAGACATACTATCTAAAGGTATCATTTTTGTATGTATTTATCTCCATGTATGTATTGAGTACCTACAAGACCTTTATGAACATAGTTAGGATGTTATATGATATGTACTTGATAGATATATATAAGTGGTTATTTATATTTTCTTCTATTAAGGTTACCTTGGATGAATCTTGTATCTCACTTGATGATTTGATTATGTTAATTTATTATTAGTATTGATAAGAGACTAACACAATGCTTGAGATTCTAACCTTCATTATGATGATGCTACATGCTTTGAGTGTATATATATACATGATGTGTTTTCATGATTCAGGACAAATTCGTAGTTACTCACATAGTTGAGGTCCACACGATGTATCGATCCTGGTCATCTGTCTGCAATGTTTTCTTTTATATGTATATCCGTGCATATGTATTTTTTCTTTGTGATGCAGGCTTGCAGGTACCGGGCATCGACTTCACCTGGTTTCACAGGTCTGAGCATGCCCTCAAATCCTCAATGGTTTTTGTTATGGAGATAGTACTAAGGCCCCTACATGAGTCTTCCTTTGTCATTATTCCAATTTGGGAATATTAGGGTTCCTTCTTTGTCAGTCAACCTTTGGGTCAAAAATCCAGATCCAACGCACCCGGTTGGGCATGGTTGTAGTTAGTGCCTTGTGACCACTTGAATTCATTTGGTTGTATGATTTGTTTACTCATTTTATTTATTTCTCCTTCTTGGTATGATTCTTAGTTAATCTTTCTATGTTGTGTTTCACGAGTTTGGCTTGACTTTCCTTGTTGACTTTGGTTGACCTTGTTTGATCTTATGGTTTTCTCGATATGTTTCATAGATGATTTGTATGGCCTCTTTGGATGATTAGATTTATTTTGAGGCATGTGATTTTATTCTACCTCAGTGTTATATCCTATAGCAATTATAAATAGGTAAAAATATTGTGATCTATTACTTCATAATCTTATAGATTATAGTGTTTGGTATTTGGCATGTATATATATATATATATATATATATGGAAATATATATATGGGTGCACACATATATGTATTTATATATATATAATTTATATGTGATTATATGTTAATTATTGTAGATATTGTTGATGGTGTATATTTTGGGATTAATGTAAAGTATAATATTATTAATAATTAAATATTAAATAATGCGAGGTATATTATTCTCAATTGTTAATTATTAATAATGAGGATAGGTTATATATATAGATATTGATGTAATTAATGATGACATATGCATATATGTTAGGATAATATTACATATGTGTATGAATGAATACAAATAATCTTTTATTGTATATTTGAGTAATATAGTTGTATGATATTAAGTTATTTTATAATACCCTTTAGTTAAGAGTTAGTTGGGAGTTGGTTACTTTTCCTCTCAACCTTTGGAAATCTATTTATATGCACTACTTTCTCATTTGAAGAGGGGGGATTTTGGGGCTGAAGCATTGAGGAGAGGATGGCCTTAATTTTCATGGTGATTTTGGAGAGAAAACTTGGAGATGTGAGGGAGATTTTGTAAGCATATGTCTTTAAGAATTTTTGGTTATCTTTGCTTTTGGGAGAGAGCCATTTTTGTGAGAATTTCAATAGTTGAGAGAGGGATTCTTTGCTGTGGAATTATTTCTTTCTTTCATGGAGATTTCTGAAAGTGGATAGGGTTTGAAGGATGCATCTCAAGTTTAGATTTGTCTTCTCTTTTGTTTCCTTCCTTCTTCGATTCAACCTTCGTAGGACATGAGGTATGGATTGAATATGTTAGTTACTTTATGTCTTTGATAGATTATGGATCTACTTATATATTATAATTATTTATTATATATGTACTTTTAATTTCTATGGTTATTTTAAAGTTTTGAGTTTTTGTTTGTAAGAATTGGCATGTGTTTTCTTAGGATTTTTAGCAACCCATTTTTGGAGATCTATTATTATAATAATTTAAAATTGCATCTAGGGTTTTACTAAATTGATTTTCTGGAAGTAAAATTCATAGATATCAAATGGGTATCTCTCTGATTTTATTTTAGGGTCGAATTAATGCCTTATTTTTGACATTTTGGCAGACTATGCCTGTCCATTCTTGATTCCGAATTTTCTGTCAAATGTATTCGTATGCTACAGGCTGATATGATTATATAAAAGTCTAAATTTGATATAAAAGATTCTCCTAAGTCTTATATTTCATTTCCAATTAGTTTGGAAAATTTTTATTATGTTTTGTGAAAATTACAACCGTTTTAGTGAAGGCAGGTCTGAACCCTAACCAGAATTTTCTGTTTTAAACCAAAAGCCATAACTTTCTTTCTCACCGTTGGATCTTCCTAAAAATAAAATTGAGAGTCCATAATTATGTTAGCTAAATCTCCACCAAAGATATTTCCTTTATTATTTATTTTGTGGAAGATATGGATGACTGTTCTATGATGACTATTCTTTGCATTTAATCCTTGCTTGAAATAATTCAGTTTAAGAACATCATTAAGTTTTAAGGTTTCGTATGGTCACCAGAGGATATTAGAATGTTTCTTTGGTTAATTGGATCTATTTATACTCTGAATATGTTTATAATATCACTTGGATATCTTCTTATATGTTTGAAACATTCTGTATGCCATATTGGGTTTAGGGTTGTCAAGTGGACTAGGGACAACATATGTTTTCCTAAACTCAATCAAATGTTGTTATGGAATTGATATGAATTCTTGATGATGGATCTATTATGCTCTTATGATTTTTATATGTATGTTAGGGAACCTAAGTACACTAGGTGAGTGGCTCATAGTGAGGGGCTGGGGCCCTAAGTGGCTAGTACCAGGATAACCTACTATGAGTTATTTAATCAAGTGATAACCTAAATAAATGAATTGGGAATGGGAGATTATGGGAATGGGAAATTACACACTAATCAAGATTAATTGTGCCTCGCCCATGCCTTTAGTGCTAGTAAAGACTAAGGATGGGAGTGGGAGAAGGTACCTATGCGTAGGTACGACTGGATGACCTTGTCTGTACGAGAAGCATTCGGTTCCGCATGCGCCTACTTGGGGGCCAGGGCCAAGAGTGGCTAGTAACAGGACAACCCAAAGGGTGAGGGCTATGCGATGACACTCACCTAGCTTGTAGCTTAGAGTCTCTACTAAATTTGATCATGCCTTTGGTAGTCCTTGTGGTCTTCTTGTCTTTTCTTTTGTGTTGTGACTTTGGAGAAATTTTATCACCACCTTAAGAATTTCCTAGTTGTTACCTCTTGTATGGGCCTTTGGTTCTATCTCCTAGCTCGAGGGAGTGGGCCTATTGGTTCCACGTGGTTGGGTGGTTAATATTTATATCGAGGTATTGATCATGATTCTTTGGATGATCCTAGCACATATTCCTTTCCAGATTTGCAGTTGAAGATTTCTTATTGGATATTTTAATATGTTGAGATGTACTTATGTATTTGTATTCATGTAATTTTTAATCTACTAAAAGGAGTCTTGTAGTATTGATGCAATCTCAATTCAAAGCAATGCATAAGGGAATGGGTAGTTCTAGGTAAAAGAAAGGGAAAAGAATGTGAAATATTGGACATGTTACTAGCATTAAAAGAAAGTGTTTATGTTATTTATCCTATCCTCTTATGTTGTCCATGTGTAAAGGAAATAATCTTAAATATAATTATATATAATGATGTATCACAACAATAATGTATTCTCTCTTGATGAAAGAATTCAAAGAGATTATTGAGAAATGATAGATTAGTGATTGAAATTATTAACAATGAATGGTTATGAAACAATGCAATAGAATAGTAATTTGATTTTAATGTTAATACTTGGTTCATGTTAATGAAGTACCTAGAATGATGAATATTATTCTAGTTAAAATAAATAAATAAAATAAAATAAAAATTCACTACTTGCATTTTATAAAGGTTTTATGTCTTGTCCTCTTGGGTTGCCTGGTGGAGCGTTACATCTGGTATCAGAGCCCTAGGTTTCTACACTGGGAACTCTGGGTCTCATAGCTCACCTATGCATAACCTTGAGTATCTTAACTTTGTCTCTTTTTGGATTATGTCGTTATGCTAAAATTTGAATCTTAGGAAATGAAGGCTACCTTTCGTGTTCTTATGTTGTATTGTCTTACAAGGGCACACCCATTCCTCTATGATTGAGTTATATTTTAACAATTATTTATGTTTTTGCATAATGAGATCAATGATGTGTTAAGTGGATGTTTCCTATAATATTAATGGAATGGCGAAGAATTCTTGAGACTTGTGTTTATTTTCTTGAAAGGTACTGGTATCTCTATAAGGGTCAAAAGTTAAAAGATGCTAAATATTTTGAATCTTAATTATGGTAGTAGATAATATTACCCCTTGATCATACCTATAATATAATGTTGTGCACTCTATCTTCTTACAAATACCTAGTTGAATTTTATCCTACTTAAGGTATCTTAGAAATAGATTTCTTTTGGATCTTTAAAGAATGAAATGATTGTGGTAGTACTTGATAGGAATAATAGGGCAATAATTAGATTACATGGCTAATAATATGTACCTAGGAAAGAAGTGAAAAATAATAATAATAATAAATAAATAAATTAGGAACAAATAATTTACTGTCATATGTATTTCTCTCTCTCTTTCTCTCTCCCCTCTTAAGAAATAAGTTTTGCATGACTAAAATTGTTTAGACAAGGCAATAATATATTAGGAAAATTTGTAAATACTCAATTAGGAAACCCTTGGGTGAAGGACCTATGTCCCCAAGATTTTATCATAGGCTATAATTCACATTTTCATTTAGGAAGAGGAATTTTTATCCCTATCTTGGTAAGAAGTTATATCCTTTCTGCATATCTTATTAAATTGCACAAAAAAGATTTAAGATAACATAATCAAGAAATTCTAGGGAAGAGTATGTGTGATGATGGATTATCTGTACTAATGATGGAAGTTTTTTTTATTAAATATATGTCTTGCAAAATGCCTAGTGAATAGTTAGGATCCTAGATGGGTATTTTGGAAACAAATTCATGTTTTGTATACATTGTGATCAACACCATAGTAGTAAGAAATTAACAACATTAAGTGATTGATCAACTATGAATAAGGAGTTGTTGTGGTAAATAAATGTTATAGAAATGTACCTTACTCAATTTCTACTTAGAACTGATGTTATCTCAAAATTTTAAAGTGTACGAGGGTAATGTTTCAAATAGGTAAAGGGTAGAAATTAAAGTTATGTACAGTAGTTAATATTATTAATTTAGATGTTGTGGTTATGAAGATAGTAGTAGGACTCATATACTTCTTTCTCTCTTAATGGATCTATGATCGTTATGCAATAAAGAATTTGAAATAACTCTTAAGAAAATGCCATATGGAAATTGCCTGACATGCAAATTAGGGAAAAGTGCATAGATAAATAGTAAGCTTTAAGAAGGGATCCCAACTTAATGAATAATAGTCCAATAAATTGTAAATTGTTTAGATCTCCTCTAGGGGGTGAATGTGTTTTTGGAAATCAAGCACTACAACTATTGTGAAAGATGACTTAGAATATATATATTGTAAAATTTGTGTGTCCTATGTCATTGGAATTCTACTTAAAGCTTTGATGGAAAGGAATATTTCTTATAAAACTGTGTTAATGAAAATGGTAAGTTTCAAGTATCTAGATTGTTTTATTTTCATGATTACAAAAGTAAATAAAAATTATTTGATGTATTCCCTTCATGATCATAACAAATATAAATGTTACATACCTTTCTATGTTTGGTATTCATAGCTTGTAAGGGACACAAATTTTGGACCCTATTTGTAATAAGGTCTCACAAGTTGTATTATGTAGGGTTAGATTATGTCTCAAAAGGGAAAATATATCATAAATTCTTTCTTTTTTTATACTGGTTACCATAGATAGGAACTTTGATATTGTGAAAGGAAGTGATAATCTTAGTTGGTAAAACATGCAATTTCCTCATATATTGATATTAGTGAGTAAACATGAATACCTTAGATTTTCGACTTGATAACAATAATTTTGATGCAATTTCAAGTATCTTGTTAACAAACTTACATCATAAAGTGATAGAGTCACATAGGTAATTCTTTTTGAAAGTCATTACTAATTGAATTGAGTTAATCTACACTAAAGTGGTAATAAGATAGGATTTACCAAAACTCTTGATAGGAGAAGAATGTGTGCAGTCATTAAATTAGGATCTAGAATAGTAATAATATAATTCTGTTAGATAATGTGTGATATATAGTTCACATTTCCGACTTCCAGGAGTAAGTTGAATCTTAGTGGGGGAGGATGTAATACCCCTCTAACCCTAATATAAGTTTTGTGTTTTTGAAAGAATTAAGATCCTTCGATGTTTTCTTACAGCTTAAGTTGTACATGATACTTGTTTGATCTATTCCTATAGTTGTTTATAATAATTTCATAAGCTAGTACTCAATGATTCTAATATCAGACATACTATCTAAAGGTATCATTTTTGTATGTATTTATCTCCATGTATGTATTGAGTACCTACAAGACCTTTATGAACATAGTTAGGATGTTATATGATATGTACTTGATAGATATATATAAGTGGTTATTTATATTTTCTTCTATTAAGGTTACCTTGGATGAATCTTGTATCTCACTTGATGATTTGATTATGTTAATTTATTATTAGTATTGATAAGAGACTAACACAATGCTTGAGATTCTAACCTTCATTATGATGATGCTACATGCTTTGAGTGTATATATATACATGATGTGTTTTCATGATTCAAGACAAAGTCATAGTTACTCACATAGCTGAGGTCCACATGATGTATCGATCTTGGTCATCTGTCTGCAATGTTTTCTTTTATATGTATATCCGTGCATATGTATTTCTTCTTTGTGATGCAGGCTTGCAGGTACCGGGCATCGACTTCACCTGGCTTCACAGGTCTGAGCATGCCCTCAAATCCTCGATGGTTGTTGTTATGGAGATAGTACTAAGGCCCCTACATGAGTCTTCCTTTGTCATTATTCCAATTTGGGAATATTAGGGTTCCTTCTTTGTCAGTCAACCTTTGGGTCAAAAATCCAGATCCAACGCACCCGGTTGGGCATGGTTGTAGTTAGTGCCTTGTGACCACTTGAATTCATTTGGTTGTATGATTTGTTTACTCATTTTATTTATTTCTCCTTCTTGGTATGATTCTTAGTTAATCTTTCTATGTTGTGTTTCAAGAGTTTGGCTTGACTTTCCTTGTTGACTTTGGTTGACCTTGTTTGATCTTATAGTTTTCTCGATATGTTTCATAGATGATTTGTATGGCCTCTTTGGATGATTAGATTTATTTTGAGGCATGTGATTTTATTCTACCTCAGTGTTATATCCTATAGCAATTATAAATAGGTAATAATATTGTGATCTAGTACTTCATAATCTTATAGATTATAGTGTTTGGTATTTGGCATGTATCTATATATATATATATATATATATATATATATATATATATATATATATATATATATATATATATATATATATATATATATATATATATATATATATATATATATATATATATATATATATATATATATATATGGGTGCACACATATATGTATTTATATATATATAATTTATATGTGATTATATGTTAATTATTGTAGATATTGTTGATGGTGTATATTTTGGGATTAATGTAAAGTATAATATTATTAATAATTAAATATTAAATAATGCGAGGTATATTATTCTCAATTGTTAATTATTAATAATGAGGATAGGTTATATATATAGATATTGATGTAATTAATGATGGCATATGCATATATGTTAGGATAATATTACATATGTGTATGAATGAATACAAATAATCTTTTATTGTATATTTGAGTAATATAGTTGTATGATATTAAGTTATTTTATAATACCCTTTAGTTAAGAGTTAGTTGGGAGTTGGTTACTTTTCCTCTCAACCTTTGGAAATCTATTTATATGCACTACTTTCTCATTTGAAGAGGGGGGATTTTGGGGCTGAAGCATTGAGGAGAGGATGGCCTTAATTTTCATGGTGATTTTGGAGAGAAAACTTGGAGATGTGAGGGAGATTTTGTAAGCATATGTCTTTAAGAATTTTTGGTTATCTTTGCTTTTGGGAGAGAGACATTTTTGTGAGAATTTCAATAGTTGAGAGAGGGATTCTTTTTTGTGGAATTATTTATTTCTTTCATGGAGATTTATGAAAGTGGATATGGTTTGAAAGATGCATCTCAAGTTTGGATTTGTCTTCTCTTTTGTTTCCTTCCTTCTTCGATTCAACCTTCGTAGGACATGAGGTATGGATTGAATATGTTAGTTACTTTATGTCTCTGATAGATTATGGATCTATTTATATATTATAATTATTTATTATATATGTACTTTTAATTTCTATGGTTATTTTAAAGTTTTGAGTTTTTGTTTGTAAGAATTGGCATGTGTTTTCCTAGGATTTTTAGCAACCCATTTTTGGAGATCTATTATTATAATAATTTAAATTACATCTAGGGTTTTACTAAATTGATTTTGTGGAAGTAAAATTCACAGATCTCAAATGGGTATCTCTCTGATTTTATTTTAGGGTCGAATTAATGCCTTATTTTTGACATTTTGGCAGACTATGCCTGTCCATTCTCGATTCTGAATTTTCTGTCAAATGTATTCGTATGCTACAGGCTGATATGATTATATAAAAGTCTAAATTTGATATAAAAGATTCTCCTAAGTCTTATCTTTCATTTTCAATTTGTTTTGAGAATATTTATTATGTTTTGTGAAAATTACAACCGTTTTAGTGAAGGCAGGTCTGAACCCTAACCAGAATTTTTTGTTTTAAACCAGAAGTCATAACTTTCTTTCCCACCATTGGATCTTCCTAAAAATCAAATTAATAGTCCATAATTGTGTTAGCTAAATCTCCACCAAAGCAATTTCCTTTATTATTTGTTTTGTGGAAGATATGGATGACTGTTCTATGATGACTATTCTTTGCATTTAATCCTTGCTTGAAATAATTCAGTTTAAGAACATCATTAAGTTTTAAAATTTCATATGGTCACCAGAGGCTATTAGAATGTTTCTTTGGTTAATTGAATCTATTTATACTCTGAATATGTTTATAATATCACTTGGATGTCTTCTTATATGTTTAGAACATTCTGTATGCCATATTGGGTTTAGGGTTGTTAAGTTTACTAAGGACAACATATGTTTTCCTAAACTCAATCAAATGTTGTTATGGAATTGATATGAATTCTTGATGATGGATCTATTATGCTCTTATGATTTTTATATGTATGTTAGGGAACCTAAGTACACTAGGTGAGTGGCTCATAGTGAGGGGCCTGGGCCCTAAGTGGCTAGTACCAGGATAACCTACTATGAGTTATTTAATCAAGTGATAACCTAAATAAATGAATTGGGAATGGGAGATTATTGGAATGGGAAATTACACACTAATCAAGATTAATTGTGCCTCGCCCATGCCTTTAGTTCTAGTAAAGACTAAGGATGGGAGTGGGAGAAGGTACCTATGCGTAGGTACGACTGGATCACCTTGTCTGTATGAGAGGCATTTGGTTCAGCATGTGCCTACTTGGGGGCCGGGGCCAAGAGTGGCTAGTACCAGGACAACCCAAGGGGTGAGGGCAATGCAATGACACTCACCTAGTTTGTAGCTTAGAGTCTCTACTAAATTTGATCATGCCTCTGGTAGTCCTTGTGGTCTTCTTGTCTTTTCTTTTGTGTTGTGACTTTGGGGAAATTTTATCACCACCTTAGGAATTTCCTAGTTGTTACTTCTTGTATGGGCCTTTGGTTCTATCTCCTAGCTCGGGGGAGTGGGCCTATTGGTTCCACGTGGTTGGGTGGTTAATATTTATATCGAGGTATTGATCGTGATTCTTTGGATGATCCTAGCACATATTCCTTTCCAGATCTGCAGTTGAAGATTTCTTATTGGATATTTTAATATATTGAGATGTACTTATGTATTTGTATTCATGTAATTTTTAATCTCCTAAAAGGAGTCTTGTAGTATTGATGCAATCTCAATTCAAAGCAATGCATAAGGGAATGGGTAGTTCTAGGTAAAAGAAAGGGAAAAGAATGTGGAATATTGGACATGTTACTAGCATTAAAAGAAAGTGTTTATGTTATTTATCCTATCCTCTTATGTTGTCCATGTGTAAAGGAAATAATCTTAAATATAATTATATATAATGATGTATCACAACAATAATGTATTCTCTCTTGATGAAAGAATTCAAAGAGATTATTGAGAAATGATAGATTAGTGATTGGAATTATTAACAATGAATGGTTATGAAACAATGCAATAGAATAGTAATTTGATTTTAATGTTAATACTTGGTTCATGTTAATGAAGTACCTAGAATGATGCCTACCTTAATGAATATTAATCTCTTACCTAAATTATTAGAGAAAAGTGATATAAAGGATAGTAGATGTAGATGAAATCAATATGAATTTATGGAATGAGTTGATAAAAGGAATAATGATGTTGGATGATTAACCTATGTTTAATAAAAGAAATAAGTTAGGGACATTTAACTTGGTGCATTAAAATGAATGTAGATCTTTTAAGCTCATGATTCCGTGAATATCTTATGCATGTAAATGTTTTATATGATGTTGCTTTAGTAGCGACGTTAGGGAACCCAAGAGGACTTAAGTTGTATAAATCTTACATTCAAGTAGTAGAAAATTATTTTTTCTTTTAGAAATATGAAGTGTAATGATGAATATTATTCTAGTTAAAATAAATAAATAAAATAAAATAAAAATTCACTACTTGCATTTTATAGAGGTTTTATGTCTTGTCCTCTTGGGTTGGATGGTGGGGCGTTACATCATAGGTCTCTTTTAAGGGGAGGGTTAAAATCCTTTGAATGGATAATAGCATGCTTGAATGCACAGGTGGGTGTTAAGTTGAGGTTTGGTCATGGTGTGTGATTGATGTCAGGCATCAACACATTGAGCATATTGTGTTCTTATTTCACAACTATCTCTTGCAGTAGGGTATTTGAATCTATGGCCCATTGGATAAGGCACTGGTCTATCAGAGATTTAGGGCATCTTAGTGGTCCTTTCAATCCTTTTAAAATCATTTCCTTTCTGTCCCACCTTTTCCCTTTCATGTTGTTAGGATAGGTCTCTGGTTTTCATACTCACTCCATTCAAGTAGGGCTACTGCATGAGATATTGGCTTCATTGAGGTACATGATACCTAGGAGTTTGAGAACCATTCCACAGTCAATGACCTACAGGCCTATAGTGTGACACAAGTTGTATGAGTGTGCAGATGAGGTACACCTGCCTGAGTGATGTGGAGCTCAAAGTGTAGAAGGATCTCTCTTTGATCCTTATCAGTTGGCCCTTTTTCCTGTCAGATTTGGAGTGTTGAGTGAATGTGACACTAGCCTTGTCAATCCTAATGCCAAGCTGACCTTTGGGGAAAAAGAACACCAACAAGATGGAAACTCTACTGGGGAGAACATAAGGAAAACTTATTAAGGAGATCTGGTTGTAGCTACAAATTTTGCAGTATCATATCTTTTGACCAGATTGGTTTGGCCCATCTGAGTCAGCAACAAGATGGTGACTCCGCTGAGGAAATGAAATAAGTTTACTAATAAGAGTATTCCAGAGTCTTGTTGTATTTAGTTTGGGGATGAGTCTTATACATTTTCCAATCTGAGAATTGCTTTTCAGATTTGCAAATGTGTTACCTCGATTTGCTGATTGGTTCATATGTGACTTTGTTGTGGAAGAGCCCAGAGTCTATTGGTGTTTCAAGATAGATCAGTAAAGTTTGTGTCCTCTGAAGAGAGGTGGCGACTCTATGCTATAAAGAACCTAAATTGCAAAGTTCTATTGGGACTTCAGTCAGATAAGAGGAAGGCAGCAACATTCAACAGGGTGATCTAGGTATTCTCCATCAAAATTTTATGTATATGCATGGTCCTTATCCTATGATTAAGTCACTAATGAGAGGGTAGTGAAGCTTGTGCACACTTAGCTCTTAAGATTTAGTTGAAAAATTTGTCAATTAAGTGTGTAGTGGTTTCAAAGGAATTTTGAAATTTCAAGAATTTCAATGATAAATGATTTTACTCCTTTGAAAAGATTTGTTAAGTCATGGGTGTTAAAGGAAATTTTTGCTTAAGAGGTTACCCGACTATGAATTTTGTTGGTATACCTAGTTACCCAAACTCCATTCCCCTAAATGTTATAAAAGTTTTACCGAAGTTCAGTGGGGAAGGCTTTGAGTCTGCCTATCAACATGCTAGAGATTTTTCAGATTTGATGTGTGACTATGATGTTGAGCATGAAGATGTGATAATGAGATTATTCATTCGGTCACTGATAGGAGATGCAAGAGAATGGCTCTCATGTTTGCTAGATAATGACATCTCTTCATGGGATGATTTAGTTGCAAGTTTCTTAGTCTGATTTGCTGAAAAGGTAAATGACTTTGACATGCTTAAGGCCCTTATGGATATACAAATGGAGGAAGATGAGTTGGTTCCTAGTTTCAATGCTAGATTTATCAAGACATGGGAAAATATCCCTGGGAAGTGTAGGCCAAGTGATGATATCTATTTGATCATCTAATTGAATGCTTTTGATAAGAATTTCAATTTTGACTAAAGGAATAAGGAACCACTAACTTTGTATTAGGCATTTTAGTTTGCAATGGATATTGAATCTAATTGGAGATATCATGTTGTAAGAAGACCACATGTTGCTGCTGATTTTCATTCTCAGAATGTGGTAGATAATAGGAAAAGGGATGCACTGAAAGGTTTAGAGCCATATCGGCATATTCTTGTCCCTATTAGTGATGTGCCTCAGTTTTCTAAACAGGATGTGATCCATGATCATGTAAAGGAAAGTAACTTACAGCCACATCGTGCATCACTTGAAGAAGAAGATTGCTTTGTAACTGAAGCTTGTGTGGATGATGAACTTATTGCTGATGTATATCCAGCCGAAACTCAATATGATGAACGATTGTATGCATGGCATTTGTAGTGAATTGAGGAACTGGAGTTAGCTCTTGCCATTAATGGTAAGAAACTTGAAGAACTAGAGGTGTGTAGAGCCATGGATAGAGAACTTGCTCAGTCCAATGAGTGTGTACCTTTAGATTATTACAATGAACTGAATAGTTGTCTGTCAGAAGAGCGTTATGTTGAAAGTGTATTAGATGAAGGTATGATTAGTAATGTTTGTAATTAGTCTTTTGCTGATGATGAATGTTCATCTGATGAAGTGGGTAGTTTTGGTTCAAATGATGATAGCCGGGTAGCATTTTTGCATGAATTGAATGAAGATAGGTGGTATCAATGTGAGTATGATTCTTTTGATACCAATCATGAGTCTACAAGTGTGATGAATTTGAACCAGCAAGGGTTTGCTGATAAACATCACTCAAGTTGTGAATCTGAAGGTAAGTTTCTTTTTGAAGATAAGAACATGTATGGAGATGTTAGTATGATCCCACCTTCAGATTTATATGTGCCAGTGATTGAAGGTTTTTCAGTGGAGACCTATGGAGATATGGAAGAAGAAATCAATATTTTGATTCAGCTGGATAAGGAAGAACTAGATTGTAAAGTGAATGTAAATACTACAAATCTGGTTGATTCAAATGCCAGGTCTGCATTGGAAAGTGAAGAGGAAAGGGGAAGTGATTTTCCTCTTGAAATGTGTTTTTCAGATTTGGAAACAGTGAAGAATTATGATGTTTTGAAAATGCACTGCACTTTGTTTCCAGAGCTTTTTCAACCAGAATATGTCTATTTCCAACAGGATCTGGCTAGTGATGAGAAGGATGTTTGTGATAGTCTGCTAGTTTTCGATGAGCTTGAAGACGTGCCTTGCTATGAAAGTTTTTCTTTTCATAGTTGCTGCAGTAATTATTTGCAAGGTGCTGATTATGTTTTTGATTTGGATGGATGTGAGTATGAGGATTTTAGTTTTGAATTGAGTTCAAGTGCTGAACATGGTGATAAAGATGATGTTAATTCTCAGCTGGTAAGTGTACTCACATTTCATGATGATCAGCCTTGCACTAGCTTGCAAGATGTAATGGAAAAGGATTACATTTTTTTTCTGCAAACTAATTTTATTCTTGATTTTGATGAGTGTATGTGTGAGATAGCCTAGTATGATATGATAGATTTTGATCCTCATACACTTGGCAAAGATGAATGCACTTATTACATTCTTGTGGATTTGCCTATCAAAAGTTTTCATGAGTTTGACCATGTGCATGAAAGGGAAAATTCCAGGGTCATCTCTATGCAAAGGGATGAGGACCAAGTGTTTGATAGAGGTAAATGTTTGATAGGGCACAGAGGTTCCAGTTGATGTAAGTATGTACAGTTGTTTCCCTTCAGCAGTAGTGTTAGTCGGAATAAGGAGCCAATTTTCGAGAGCCTTGGAGTTTTGAGTTTTGAGATTTTTGGAGTGAAAGGGAATGTGATTGTGGATTGATCTACTTCCCCCAGAGATCTGGATCCTTGCCATGCTTGAAAGAGACATGCATCCCCAACTAGAGCCACTGTTAGGCCATTTTTCTATCATAGAAAAATCCTTTGAAAATGACCTCCTCCTTGCAATTGTTTCATGGTTTGTGCCTTGCCCTGTGTTCCTCATGTTGTCACCTAGCTCTGGTCCAATTTGCACATGCTGAATCATAAAATCCAAAAAAATTATTCAAATTTTAAGGCCTGCTGGAAATTGTCTCAAAATTTGCCACAGTGTCAAAAATCCACAATGTTTCTGGAAGTCCATGATGTTTTCGGTCTGTGTCTTTTCGGCCTTCATTATTTTTGAACCTGTGCTTCCTGCTTTTGTGCACTTATCCTTTGGCATCGAAAACTCTGTGTGTTTTCGGTCTTTCTTTGTGTCAAAAATTTTGTGTGTTTTCGACCTTGGTCTTAACTACGCAGGTGTGATGGATGGTGGAGCCCAGTCCTTCAAAGTTTCTTGTCGCTAATTCTCCAAGTCTCCGGGTGGTTACATCTTCTATCCAGCGACTCAACAACTGTTAGTCGTGTGATCTCTGAAAGATTGGTGATTATTCGCTAACCTCTAGTGACCCGACGACGGTTAGTCACATAGTCACTGAGTGCTTGGTGGTTTGTCTTTTCTCATGCTTCCAGCATGGTTAAAGTTCAGATAGGATCAATGGTTGCCGCAAGTTCGTAGGGTGAAGATGCACGAGGTTTATTTCTCACGCTTTTGTGACAACCGTCTTATCCTTTAAAATGTAAAGCTCATGTCCAATTGGTCCATGTGGTAGTGACTTGTCAGACTTGTCAGCGGGGCCCAGTGTCAGAGATAAAAAGATCTACGGTCGGCATGTGATCGCATAGAATATTCTCACCCCATGCGATCATGCACCCACCGTCCGATTGGGTGCCGATGGGTGTGTTCATTGTGGGCCCATTGTTAGTGGTGGTCATGTGGTAGCTTTTGGTTAGCGATCGTATGATCACATAGCTCATTCTTTGGCTATGCGATCATGCGACCGGTCGACACATGTCCCTAGGGCCTGGTGAGAGGTGGTCATTGTGGCGTCTACAGTGGTGACATGCTGAGTTCCTATTGGTTGCTGGTGTGCCCAGTGGCAGGGGGTTTGCAGTGGGAGCCATGTTTACAGTGCTCGAGTGTATTTAGCTTCGACAGTGAGTGCTAACGGTTAGTCGCATGTTCACATAGCCTTTTTAAGGCTATGAGATAATGCGACTGATGTTTTACGATAACCATTAATAGTGGTGGTTGTGCTGACAGTTTCAGATTACAAGTTGTCACATGTTCGCATAGCCCGTCCTCGGGCTATGCGATCATGCGATTGACCATCTGTTGTCATGATTGTGGAGTTGTGGTGGTAACATTGCCAAGGACTTTTCCTGTGGGGTTTCTGACCGTTGACTATGGCTAGGAGACCGTGGTCGCATGATCACAAGGGTTAGTTTGGTGCCTTGCGATCACATGACCAAGCATAGGGTGAGACCAGTTTTCTATGGTGGTGAGGTTTTTGATTGCATGGTAGCGTGACTAAGGATTTTGGTCAAGTTGCCAAGCCCAGGAGAAATCAAAGATCTGACGGTAGGAATATAAGTTGATCCAATTTTGAATGAGGACCGCTGGTGTGCTTTTGGCGCCATGAAAGTAACCGTTGGATTTCGAATTCAAATTTTTTGAAGGGATTACAGTAATAGGAAGTACTTGAATTTATGGTTTCTTTGGCAGATTTTATTTGGTTTGGTGGAGATAGTGGTTGCCAAGTGGTCCAGAGGCCTATTACTTGATTACATGATGACTTTTGTGCCGTTTGAAGGACTTTTTGTGCTTGAGGTTGCCTGTGTTTCCTGCTCATGCAGTAATTTTGATTGGTGTGGTGGGTGAAGGCTATGCCTTAGCTGTCCGTAGCTTGTTGCAACCTATCATGGGTTTCCAAGGCAGCTAATGGTATAAAGTGTCAATTTTTTGACTTAGAGAGGGTTCCAAATTTTGTCATTTCCAGTGAAAGTTTCTGCTCTGCAGATTTCCCCTTCTCTCTGCATATAGGGTGTTTTGTTTCCATTGCAGGTTTAGAGAATACAATGCATGCTATAGCAGATTTGTTTTGTGTATGAGAACTCAGTTTATTCTTACTATTACTAAGCTATCTCCATTTGAGCTTTGAATTCATTGATCATGCATCAAGGGTGTTCGATTTGTCTTCTTGTATTCCCTATGTGTTTGCAAGTGGAGTTATCTTCATAGAGGTAATTGGTTCAGGGTTAGTGTTTATGCATGTATGAGCTGAAATATCAAGGATATGTCATGCTTGTCTTCCGGTGGATGCTGGTAAATGTATTGTCTGATTCATAGGTTTCATCTAAGGGGAGGGTTAAAATCCTTTGAATGGATAATAGCATGCTTGAATGCACAGGTGGGTGTTAATTTGAGGTTTGGTCATGGTGTTTGATTGATGTCAGGCATCAACACATTGAGCATATTGTGTTCTTGTTTCACAACTATCTCTTGCAGTAGGGTATTTGACTCTATGGCCCATTGGATAAGGGACTGGTCTATTTGAGATTTAGCGCATCTCAGTGGTCCTTTCAATCCTTTTAAAATCATTTCCTTTCTATCCCACCTTTTCCCTTTCATGTTGTTAGGATAGGTCTTTGGTTTTCATACTCAATCCATTCAAGTAGGGCTATTGCATGAGATATTAGCTTCATTGAGGTACAAGATACCTAGGAGTTTGAGAACCATTCCACAGTCAGTGACCTGCAAGCCTGTAGTGTGACACAAGTTGTATGAGTGTGCAGATGAGGTACACCCACCTGAGTGATGTGGAGCTCAAAGTGTAGAAGGATCTCTCTTTGATCCTTATCAGTTGGCCCTTTTTCCTGTCAGATTTGGAGTGTTGAGTGAATGTGACACTAGCCCTGTCAATCTTGATGCCAAGCTGACCTTTGGGGAAAAAGAACACCAACAGAAGGAAAAAACAATTTAAATGAATTTTAATTTTTTAAAAAAATATATTTAGAAACTAGAAATAAAATTCTAAAAGACTCTAGTTTACATCGTCTTTAAATTCTTAATATTTTTGTGGCAACAAGTGTTTGAAAGTGAAGTTTTTTCTTAGAATGTTGATCTCTGTGTCAAAGTTGGCCAAAAAGTGGGACACACTATTGTGAGAACACCCTAGTAATGTATGGAATCTTTGATCCATGCAATAATTTCATACTTGATTTTGATTGCCTGAACATTTTCTTTATACTAATGGGATGCATGTCTTATTAAATGACATCATCACATATTTGATGTGAGGTTCCAGCTAAAATGAAAGATAAAATCTATTCCAAAGAGGAAGATATATGAATATATCTAAAGGATTAAGTGAAGCTAGTTGGAGGGAGTTAGCCAAAGAAAATAATATTCATAAAAGTGAGGAAGTGTGCTATAGGTAGTGAGGCAAAGGAAGCTAATACTTTTAAGGAGAGACCTATATAGTGGAAGCTAAGCATCAATCCTTGTTGATTATATTTTTATGAGGTTGCAACCTCTTTTTGTAAGTGTTTTATTTTAGAGTGAGTATTGAGCTTCCTTTTGTTGTAGCCATACAATTGAGTTTTAGGTAATTCTAACTTTTAGTTGTAGCACATAAAAGTTAATGTAATTTTAAAATATTTTTTAGGCTATGTTTGGATAATAGCTCCAAATATATTGCACACCATGTGTTTTACCTTGTTGTTTATTGCATGTAAATCTTGTGTTTCATCCATAAATGTGTTTATCCGATAGTTAGCCAATGTGAAAAGCTACTCGATGGGACCGTAATGTGTCATACAAATTTTTGATGACATTGATGGGGATTTTGTTGGCAATGGATAATACTTTTCTTGTGGAGTGTGATTTCAAAGAGAAAAAAGGTATTGATTTGAATATGATAAGGATTCACCCACCCTCTCAACATTCTAGTTTGTGTAACAAGATCAGCCTTAGGTGGCTCAAAAGTATGGCCATCAACAATAGTCATTGAGAAAAAAAATCCTCTATAGTATTATAAGGCTATTGTAGAGGAATATATTAAAATTTGTAAAAGAAAATGGCTAAATTTTATGCTTTTAATGAGAAAGGGAGAAAGCTATTTTGATGCCCATTACTTTGAATTTTTTTTGTATTAGGGAATTATATGGGTAGTGGTGGGCACCCCATTATATGGTAGGGGTCCCTATGATGGGATTATCTCTTGTGGCTGCAAATAGTCACATGATGCACTTGCATCACTGGATTAAAGCTAATTCATCTGGTAATAAATCCCCTAACTCTTTACTTTCTATTTCCATTGTTTAAATATTTTTATCTCTCTATATATCTATACATAATTACACAATTTCAATTTATCTCTTCTTATAAACTTACCATAAATTTTATCTGATAACAAAAACATTGTAAAATTTTAGTACATCACAATATAGATCTAGCTAGAAATAGAACATAACTTACAAGTGAGTAGAAGAAATAAACTAAGAGCAAGGGAAATGAAATGTTTCATTTATTATAGATGTAGGAAATTACAAAGATAAACCCAATGCAGGAATAAAACACAAAGGGAAAAATTTACAAAAAGAAGATAGGAATCCCTAACTCCTCCTTCATTATCTTAAACCAAACAAAGCACCTCCATAAAATATGGATAGAATAGGAAACTTTACGCAAACACCTCCCACCCCCCTCCACTTTGCAAGCTTGCAAAAAAGAATAGATGAAAGAGGGAAAAACTCATGAGAATAAAACCCCCTCAAAATATGCATGCAAGCTACTATGTTACTGTATCCTTAACCCTGAGAAGATCTCACAATATGTGAAATTTCTACTCAATGAAAGTTTATGTGAAGATATTAGCAGTCTCTGCATAAGTAGAATTATATTAAAAATCTATGACCCCATCATGGATCAATCCTTGGATGTAGTACACATGGATATCGATGTATTTAGTCCATAGGGATCTCTCCAAAACTTTAGTGTACTTTTATTGTCACACCAAATGATAATTGGAAGATGAAAAAGAATACAAATTTTAGTTAGGAAGTTATTTAAACAAATGGATTGAATGGTAACATTGATTGCACCTCTATATTTGGTCTTTGACAACTATAAATAAATGACTAATTGCTTCTTTCTTGACCAATAAATGGGACCAAATATCACCAGCCTAGTCAGAATCAAGGTAGCTGTTAAGATCCAAAATATATCCTACAAATAATGAATTTCATAAATGATGGTTCCCCAAATATATCAAAGTATATAATTTGTAGCTTTCCAATGTGGCTCTTGTGGCTCTTGTATTTATCTGAAAACAACACCCACCTACATATGAGAGATTTGAATGAGAGTGATTAAGTGGTTTGGAGTCATTTCAAATGCCTTGAATGGGTCTTTGAATTGGATCTTGCCATTTCCCCTGTTCTGCTCCTTTTTCCATTTCTTTCCTACCTATTTCTAGCATCCTGACTTGAAATTCTTGAGATTCTTGACCTCAGGGTCAAGGTCAACTTTTTTGGGTCAAGGTCAACCTTGACCTTGACCAAGGGTCCAAATTTGAAAATCTGAGGGTTTCCGGATGTTAGGTTTCAGAAAGATTTTTTTTTCCCACTTTCGAGTCAGTTGTTTCAGGCTTCAAAATGGTAAACTCTTAAATTATATTTAATTTAGGTCCATTTATAGGGGTATTGGCTTAATGGAACTTTGTTTCCCCTATGTTGGCCTCTCTAGAAGTTTGTGCCCTAGATCACTATAAAAGGAAGCCTTCTTCTCTCATTTTCTCCATCACACATCAAGTATAATCAAGCATCTATCAATCAAGCAATCAAGAAGAAAACAAGAAGGAGAAAGAAAGCATTCAAGCATTCATATATATTCAAGCACTCAAGAATTCAAGATCTAATTCATCAAGGAGATCTATTAGTAGCCATTGAAGGATTCAATCTCTATGGAGCTCTCTTGTTGAAGATTTCTCCATCCATATCCATCCAAGCCTCTTCCTATTCCAAGATCCATTCAAGATTGGTGTTGAAGATCTAAAGAAAATTAATTTGAGACATCTTACATTCAATTATACATTTATTTGGAGCATCCATACTTGTGGATTCAACAATTCAAATCCTCCACAAGGGTTTCAACATAAGCAAGGTGAATGGTTCCATTTACTTTGTTTATTACTGTAATTTCTATTTAATTTCAAGGTTAATTCCTAAATTGGGGTTTAACCAAGGCAAACCCCTCCCCCAACAAACAAAACCATTTTTCTTATAGGTGCAGGTGTAGAACAATGAATATCAGAGTAGATCTGGATACCCTTTTCAACAAACTTTCAAGATCCATGAACAAAATTTCCGTTGGAGTAGCACAGGTCAAGGTTGACATTTTGTGGTCAAGGTTGACCTTCATTTAGGTCAATGTTGACCTTTCTCAGAAAAGAAAGATATTTATGGGTTTTGTAGATCTCACAATTTCAATTTAGGAATTGCAAAAATCAATAATTTTTGAGACCGTCTGACAGGGTTTTCAGAAGATTATTTTTCAGAGGTAAGTACTTTTTATTTCTTCAATTCAATATTAGTCTTCTAGCTTTAATTTTCAAATATTCTCAATTTCTCTTTCCTAAACCCTCTCTTTCTAGAGGTAAGGGAGAAGTTAACCCAAGCTATTTATCTCCTTTGTATAGATCATGAATTGACACTTACCTTTGTGTTAATCGGGTCTCAATGGAGGATAAATCTTGGTATTCTTCCTCTCCTTTGTATAGAGTGTGGATCCATTTCCCACTATACATTTTAGTGAACCCAAAAAGCTTACCCCCTATCTTTTGTGGAATTAGATGTCCTATTATGTTTGTGGTGTTTGATTTCCTTTTCATACTTATAAATTTCATTTGAATGCATTTGGTTATATCTAGATCTATTTTCTATGCATTTCTTTATTTGTTATCATGTTGCACAAGTTGTTTCAAGTGTTTTTCAAGTGCTTTATTTATAGGGATGATAATCCTCCTATTTGGGATGAACCTTTGGATTTGGATGTTGATTACTCTCTTCCTCATGAAACCATTGACGAATCTACTTTCTAAGATGAACCCTTGGATAAAGACTTTGATTTATCCCCTCCTCATGAAAAAGATTTGATACAAGAGGGTGATTTATTAATGGATGACATATTCATACATGATGGTGACTCTTTTTCTAAAACACACTCCCCTTATACAGACATTTTAGAAAAAGAATATGACATTGGAGATGCTTTACCTCCACTTGGGATTCCTTCTAGTGATGAGGCATTAGCAGAGAATGATATGAATTCCCTTAAAATGATCTCCCTCTTAGTGTTGACTTTATGGAGAATCAAGATCCTACCTCATCTCCTCCTAGGATGTCTGCTTTGCTTCCTTCTTGTGACTCTATTTGTAGTGTTGAGACAACTAACATGGTATATCTAGAACCCTTGTTGACTATCAAAGGTTGTCCTCCCATTATTATTAAAGGTAAACCTATGGAGTCTTTAGAGTCTTTCAATGATCATGATTTGATAGCTCACACCTATCATACAAGGAATAACCCTCGACCTAATCCGGTGGTTTCTACTTCTTTATCACCTTCTCAACCCATTCTTCCTCCTCCACCCCATGTTCCTAGTAAGGAGTATGATTTGATAAACTAATTGCGTAATACCCCTGCCAAGATTTCTTTATGGGAGCTTCTTGAAACTTCACCTACCTAACATGAAGCCTTGAAAAAACCTCTAGCAACTCTTCCCACTTGACCTCCTAATCAAGAGAACATCAATGCCTTATTACAATGCATGCATGCTACCCTGAGTCCTCCTAACATTGTATTTACTCAAAAGGATTTACCTTCTAAAGAAGTTCAAAATCAATATGATGCTCTTATGGTTGTTTTTATTATCAATAATCATATCATTCATAGGACCTTGATTGATAATGGATCTAGGCTTAATGTTTGCAGCATGGACATGCTCAAAGTGATTAAATCTGGTCTTTCAACTATTCAACCTAACAATGTTCCTATACATGGCTTTGATAACATTGATAAAAACACTTTGGGCATCATTACCTTACCTATCAAAGTAGGTCTAGTCATTATGAATACTCCTTTTCATGTTATGCCTGGACCTCTTAATTATAACCTCCTTTTGGGGAGACGTTGGTTTCATGAGATGCATGTTGTTCCTTCCACCCTTCACTATAGAGTCAAGTTTATTCACAACAACATGATGTATACACTTCATGTAGATGATGTGCCAAAACCTTGTTTGAATATTCAAACCCACACTACTCCTATTCCTAATAGTAATCCTTCTTCCTCTAATACTCTTCCTTGCGATGATTGGAGAACCTTGGATTTTAATCCTACCTTTATTGGAGAGTATAAGGTTTCTGATCTTGATTTTATAAAGGAACAAAAAGAGTTTGAACAACAGGATTTTTCTTGTACTTCTAATACCCTTTGTAATAACTTTGTCACCACTTCTACCCACAATGAATCTTTCAAACCTACTAATGATGACATAGTGACTACTGAAGTTCTATTGACTCCTTCTGATATGGCTTCTCGTTCTAGTCCTGGTTATCATTTCCTAGTTAAACAAATATTCAATGGTCAAGGATGTGGTAAGTATGAACTAAAAATTCAAATGCCCTTACAGAATGGGGTGCATGAGAATTCTTATGGATTGGGATTTAATCCTCAACAACAAATCAATATTAATAACAACTCAAATAACACTTCAAAACATGATGAACCTATCAAGGAATTAAACCAAAAAGTTTGTTTTCCTAGACTCCTTCATGCTAAGATGATTACTAGACCTAAATGCAAAAAGAAATGTAGTCCACACTTGAATAGTCTTCCTTTTTTTGTATCATAGATTTCATGATCACTCTACTAATGAATGTCAAGATTTACATTATAATATTAGGCAACTCATTGATAGTAAAGTTATTTATATATCATGTGGAAATGAGTTATATTTCAATCCTATTTTCTCTAAATAACATTTATGTTCCTATTATGGAGCTCCTCATTATGTAAACAATGTTAACCTAATCCTTGGGGGCTCATTGTCTTATGTAGTGTTGTGAGTGATATAATAGGTCCCCTTCCATCCTTGTTCCTACACTTGTGGGGAATGGATGCCATCTCCTTCTTTTCTATCTTTCTGGGATCCACTTTTCCCTTGGTTAAGCAGTATCTATCTATTATGTGATATCTAATCATACAAGAAAATTTTGATTTGAGGATCTATGTCATTGGTCATAACCTCTTTCATTGTTTGACATTGGATTTCCATGGTTGATAAAATCTCTCACCTTGGAAATAGAATAGTGTGCTATCCCTCACAAGGGTTACTTTTTCCCATATTGCATGATATCTCTTTGCATTCATCCGTTCCATGGCCTCATAGGAGCTATGAAATTCTTGGCTTGGATTGGGTGTTTTCTTTGGATATTGTCTTGATGTTGAAGAAGGCTTTATCCTTAGTCTTTCTTTCCTTAACATGTCAAAATAGTATATATTTTTCCATCTTAAGGAGGGGGACATATATATGGCCTCCCTCATTCTATATTAAATCCCTGGAAGGTAATGCACGTAAGTTGCTAAATCCTAAAGAGACACACATTTTCAATTTCAAATATGCTAAATCCTCGGAAGGTAATGCACATAAGTTGCCAAATCCTAAAGAGATACACATTTTACAAATGTATTCTATGGCGATATGAGGATATGGATCCATGGGTACTTTATAAAAGCCATCATAAGACTCACTATATACATGTAAAAAGCCACCAGAAGGCACACAAATTTATGGGGTCACTATCAAGTGTTTTCTTGGTGGACCATCCTATCCTTTTTGTGGTTCTCAGTGAGATACCCACATCTTATTGGGAAATCTAGCCACTCCTCTCTCCCTTTTTCTCTATTTTTTCTAGTGATGTCTCTCTTATTATTGTTAGAGATGCATTAGCATTGACCAAAATTTCTTCATCTAATTTCTTAATCTTTTCACTGACCTCAGTAGTGAATTGGTCTATAGTGCATAGATTAAACAAAATTTGTACAATTCTTTAAGTAATAGATTGAAGCTCATTTATTACCTTAGATAACTTCACCTTATTGATAGCCACTTCTTGACTGATTTTCTTTGCTAGTTTCATGCAAATTTTAGCTTTAGCCCTTTCTTCAATTCTCTTCTCCGTATCAATATCAGGAGCATTGATGTGATTTGTTAGAGATGGAAGTTGATCTAGAATGGGAGAATCATCATTCATAGTGATCTCAAGAACAACTTGCTAAAGGATGTCTCTAACCTCACCTAAAATATATTTACTTTTACTCTCCTTAGTTTCTCTTGTGCTTCCTTCCTCGTGCACAACTCCCGATATTTTTTGAGTTCCTCAATGGTGCAGGAGCAACTTAGGGTCTTCATTTGATCGTAGTCAATTTTTCCTTGTAGGTGGTTTTAACCAACCCCCAAGGTAATAAGGACTAATAATAAAGTCCCAAGTTTGGTTTGGTGTGTGTGTGTGTGTGTGTGTGTAAGTAGAAGTCTTTAAGGTCATGTCCTTGGTTTAATCTAGTAAGGCCTAGAGCTTAAATTCTAGAAAAGGCAACATTGGTCAAGCTTTCACCCAGTTTCCAAATTGAAGGAAAGTTGTTATATAATGTTTTTTAAGTGTTTTGGGATCCAATAGAGTGCATTTAGGTCAATTTGAGCTATTAAGATTAGTTGGAAGACAAAATGACAAAAGTGGTAAAAGTTGCTCATGACAACTTTGCAATTTTGCAAAGTTGTCATGACAACATTCCTAAAAAGTTGTTTTTAGTGAAAAATGGGTCCAAATCCCAACCTTAGGGTTTGAAAACATTAGGATAGACTATTTAAGGTCAAACAAACCCTAATCTTGAGGTTAGATGTCAGATTGTATGGATTGAGTAACCAGGAGCACTAAATTTCTGTGACATAACTACCTTTGAGCCATCATCCAAATTTAATTGATTGATTGGGATACTGTGATACACTAAAGTGTTAGTGTTTTCTATATGAAGGAAGGTTTTGGAATCATTTTGGTAGTTTAAATCATTTATTTATCATTTTGTAAATTCTTTAATTTTTCCTGGTTCATTGTCCTGAACAGTGCTAGTCGTGTAAAAATGATTCCCACTTGAGTTCCCAGGGTTGAAACCCAATGGAAACTTGGAATAAAGTAGGGGATTTTAATTAGTGTAAATATGTATTTTAGGGTATGTACAAGGATCTAATTTTACAAAAAATCCCTAGGTGAGTTCAGTGGAATTCTGGCTAGCAGCTTGTACAGTGCAGAGGCAGGGAGACTTGTTAGATGGATTGGTTTGAGCCAATAAATGATTATATAATTTAATTAAATGTTTCCTTGATAAGTTAATTCAAGGATAAGTTTGGTGGAGTTGATATGAGCACCTATTGAAAGCAAGGAACCCTAACTGGTTCACATGCCCTAAAAACCCTTGAAAATAGGGGTTTACTAGAAGTCCTATATAGAGATAGTTTGAAGACCTAAGACCTAGAAAATACTTGAGCCTAGGGTGGTATTATAAATAATACATAGTTATTTCAATGGATTGTTAATGATAGTTTTGAAGAAATCCAAGAATTCAGTTCCTAGGAGGCCTAATTGGGCTAAAAAGGCTACAAGGCCTAAAACTAGGAATTCATGAACCCGATGGGAAAATTATGCAAGAATCCAAAGAAATGGATCAAGAATGGTAGGAATTGAAAAGAGGATAGTGTTAACACCCTCTAACATTTCTAGGAGCAATTTGGGAGTATAGTTGCAAGATTAACCCTATGGATACACAGTGAGGGTTGTGAAGGTAAGGAGAGAGTTTGAAGTTGTTGGAGGGATCTAAAGCAAGTAGAGGAGCCATAGCCATGTACTATAGGTAGGTTAGAGTGGATAACCCTAGTAAAACAAAAGAAAAGGTCTTAGGAAGGAAATATTTATCTTGTGAGTTAGATCTCCCCATCACTCGGGGTCCAATGTTCTTTGGTCACATTTTGGGATCTCTATGATCTCATCTAGTGTGACTGGTCCTTTTCCATGCTTATTTTTCTTCTTTTTCTCTTGTGGTGATGATTTTACAAATAGAACTAGAGCTTTAGTCTCTATGTTTGTCTATTCAGGCTTGGTTGACACACTTTCTTCTTTCCGTTGCCTGGTGACCTATGTCTCAATAAATTATGTAGTGGCTTCGGTTGTGGTGTCAGTAGTTGTTGTATTTTCTAGCTTGGGGTCTTTTGGTTCTTGTGTTAATACCTCTATTTTCTTGGGCTTATCTATCCTATTTGTGCCCTATTCACTTGTTCCTTTCTCTCCTATAGTGTCCTTATGTTTCTTAGTAGTTAAGTCTTCGGGTTCCTTCTGATAAATTATCTCAATTACTTGTACTAAGATCAGAAGGTCACCTGATATTGTACTAGTTGTTGCCTCAATGGGTGTTGTCTCTTTATTTTTTTATACAACAATAGTAACATCTTCATCATCCTTAACATCATTAGGATCACCATTAGTGATGTCTTCAATAATAACATCATTAGTCCCTATTACTATAACATGCTCGGGTGGATCCTGGTATACCTCCTGATAACCTACCAAAAAAGTAGTTGGTAACAATGGTTGTATCTAGTACCTCAGTGTGAGATAATTATATAGGGTCCTTGGTAGCCAGATCAGCATCATTCAAGTGTAAGCCTTTGCCTTTCCTTTTAATTTTATTCTTGGGTATCACAACCAGTGCTAGCTTGTCTATTTCAACTCGGGCTTGGAGGATTGAAGTCCATAATAATTGACTATTCTCATCTACCTCTTCAAGATTTCCAGCTAATATGTCTAGTGCTCTGCTTTTTACCAAAAATTCTTTTTGAATACTATTTCATGAGATCTTCTATCTTAGAAACTAATAATGTGCGCATTGCCAATATCAAAGAGTGTTCCCTCATCTTCTTTTCTATGCTCAAGGCATATGTCCAGTGTGTTGATACTTTTTCATATAGGATTTTAGATACATATCTTGAAAATTCAAATGGTACCTTTTAAAACTTTATCATTATCTTTATAACAGCCTTTTCTATCTTTTCTTGGTCCTCAATAGACATATGGGCATACAAACCCATCTTGGGGTTACCAAGACCTCCAGTCTCTATTTTTTATTTTGCCAATTCATCAATTGAATTTCTTTTATTTACAACTATCTTAAATTGATTTTGATCTTCCTCTTCTTCATCATCAATGTGACCATCCTTACTTCTTATTAGCTTCCTCCTCTTCTTTGGTGCCTTTTGTTGGTTGTGGATTATTCCCTTTGATCTTTCAACTTGCAGATTTACACTTTGATGGATAATATAAATAAAATCCTGACTCTATCACCACTCCAAAGTCCACAAGGAAGAAGGCCAACTAACAAGGATCAAAGGATCCTTCTACTCTTTGAGCTTCAATGCTCAGGTGCATGTACCCTTCACTCACTTCTTCAAAGGAGTCTCAAAATGATGCACACAATGCTCAACACAAATCTATAAGAGGTTTATCAAATGAATGTTTATGTTTGTGTGGTTGTTAACCATGACTTCAAGAGAAGGGACCAGTGCCTTATCCCAGGGCTAAGAGTCACCCAACTGTATACCTCAACTAAATACCTTAAGTCAAACACAATGGAAACTAGAGTAAGTGCTTTGCCTATTACCCCTTTCCCTCAAGCACAAGGACATCAAATTCTACACCAGGCTGCAAACTCACTGAATTTACCTAAAAGGCTTTAATCCTAACTTTGTTAGAAACTTAGAGATGAATTCAAAATACTCTTTGTTTACCATACATTAACACACTTTGTGATATTAACATATATGAGCTCAAAGACAATTAAGAAGACATACACAAGTTACAAGATTGGGATTCAAGAATGTTTTCATTAACAAATCCAGAATCAACATACAATTAGCATGACACAATGCTGAGAAAAGGATAGAAAATCAAACCTCTATCAGTGTATTACAGTCAAAAACTAGGGACCAAAAGCAACAAGATTTTGGAACCCCTACAAAATCCACAATTCTATAACTTATACCCCTAGTTGCCTTGGGATCCTCAAGATCAAATGCAACGAGCTTTAGACAGCTAGGGTTAGGGTCTCAACCACCCAACCTGCTGGAAACGGTCTAAAAGTTAATACAGGGGTGGGAATCATAGGAAACCAGAACTGATCCACAATCATGAAAGGCTTCTCTATAGGTACAGGGGATCATAAAATTAGGCTCAAAAGGACACCGTGCAACAAGCCTTGAGCACACAACCACTGCGGTACAAGCCCTGCAAATGATCCAACAGCACCCTGGACCACACCGCAAATGGAAAACCAATCATTTCTCACTGAACAAGGTCATTTCTGTAATAAAATCCATAAATTTGGTACTTTTTGGTGTTGGAAGCTCTCCAAAAAATTTGAATTTAAATACCAACAGCCACTTTGCACTTCACGGGTTTTATGTTCTTCAACTATTTGCCCCTAGTCACGCAATTGCGCAGTCATCAACTTCACCACCATAGGAATCCAGGCTTCAAATTATGCTTGGTCGCATAATCGCAAGGCACCAAACTAACCTTTGCGATCATGTGACCGTGGTCTCCTTAACCACAAAATGCCATCACAAACCACCTAGAAAAGTCTTCGACCACCCATAAATCCCTCGGTGGATGAAAAATGGGCATGTCAGCAACACGGCACCATGGACCCACACAACTCCGCAACCGCAATGACCAACAGCATTCGCATGATCGTATAGCCAAAACCTAGGCTATGCGAACACACGACAAGCCATGAGATTTCCACCCTGCAACCGCAAATACCATCCGCACCTCTGAGCACATCAACATTGACCAATAGGAACACAACAACTAAGCACCACATGGCAAATGGTCCCACTGACAACAGGCAGCCTGGCAAAATGGAATAAAATCCAATGGATGGCGCATGATCTCAAAGGCTTGGAATATTCCTTGAGATCATACGCCAACCGTTAGATTAAAAAGCTTTCAACATGGACACCTCTGATAAGCCAAGTCATCACCATGCAGATGAATGAAAACCTGCCAACTCAGATCACTATAACCGCCACCGAACTGCAACCAGCACCATTCCACCGATGGGCCCCAGGGACATGTGGCAAGTGGTCACATGATCACATAGCCAAAAATTGGGCTATGCGATCATGCGACAACCAATCATAGGCTGCCACATCACCACCTACTGCAAATGAGTCCACTGAGTAATCTCCTCATAAACTAGAATCAACGGTTGTTGCTATACTGCGATGTTAAAAAGTGAGAAACTCCGCTCAGTGGTATAATGACAACCACTAGATCTATCCATGCTTTAACCTCCTCAAATGGCTGTGGACCCACCGATGCTATCCAATTTGTCAATCTGCCAACCAATCAAAAGATGCCAACTCACTCCACCCTGACAATAGACCCACTAACAAAAGCCAAGTCATCAGCGACTACATGACTACGAAAAACTAACCGACCGCCAAGTCACCAGATGTTAAGGGCTAACTGCTAGGCATGAAATGATCACGCAACTACACAATTGCCAGATCATGAGATGTCAGCCACCTAACCACCAAAATTAGGAGACCAAAGTTAACTGCTAGTTGCTAGGTCGTTGAATGAAGAACCAACTGCCAAACAGCTGAACAATGCAAAAAGTCAGGACCACACGGATAGGTGGCAGGCGGTCGCATGATCGCATGTTAGAAAAGTTTGACATGCGGCCATGCGATAGACAATCAGGAAGAGCTTTTGAAGGCCTAGGCCCACTCGTCATTGCACTTGCACACTTAAGGAAAGCTGACAGACAGGGAACTAGGAGGTTGAAAACACACAAAGTTTTCGATGCCAAAGGATAAGTGCACAAAAGTAGGAAACACGGGGTTGAAAACAATGAAGGTCAAAAACACACAGACCGGAAACATCATGGACTTTTGAAAACACTATGGGTTTTTGACACTATGGCAAATTTTAACAATACTTCCAGCAAACTTAGAATTTGAATCACTTCCTGGATTCAGCGATTTAGGAGACGCAGTTGGACCAGAGCTAGGTGAAAACAATAAAGAGCACGAGGTAGGACACAAATCAAGAAACATTTGCAAGGAGGCCATTCTCATAAGATTTTTTCTATGACAAAAAATTGGCCTAACAGTGGCTCTGTCTGGGGATGTATGCCTCCTGCAGGCATAGCAAGGACTTAGAATCACTGGTTAAAGCAAACCATCCCACAGGACAAAATTGCAGAGACCAACGAACAAGGGCAAGACCAAGCAACAGGACCAAAAACTTACAGACTAGGGAAAAATAGGGTAGGGGCAAGCAACCTATATACAAGAATTTACAAGATGTAAAACCCTAACTACTGTTCATGGAAAATAGAGTTCTTCAAATGAAGTACTGCTTCAAGAATTATCCATGAACTGGAAACTCTTGAATACCACCATTAGAATCCTTGATGATGTAAGAATCTTGGCTCCATTTCTCATGAATCAGATATGGCCTCAACTAGATGGGATCAAATTTACCATGTTTCCCCTTATCCTCCAATCTGGCATTCCAAACTAACACCAAATCACCAGGCTCAAACTTTCTGTCAACAGTCTTTTTATCATATAAATTCTTAACTTGTAACTACAATTTGGCATTCCTTGCAACTGATTCTCTTCTAGTTTCATCCAACCTAATGAGGTCCTCCATTCTCAACTGCATTTCATCATCAATGTCATCATCATACAACTGTACAAACTTGTACATCTCCAACAAATTATTCTGAGGCATTCTAGCACGAATTCCATACACTAGGTCAAATGGTGCATAACTAATTGCCTTCTTCATAGTTACCCTATCAGCCCATAGAGCTAATGGTAGCTTTTAATTCCATGCCCTCTTATTCTTCTCCAAAATTATCTTCAAGATTTTAATCAAGCCCTTATTAGTAGATTCTGCATGACCATTTCCTTGCGGATGATAAGGTGAGGAATTAGAAATCTGAATTCCCAAACCTTTGTAAAAGTCCTTATACTCAGTAGACCTAAAGCACATAGCATTGTCACTCACTATCCTCTCAGGGCACCCAAACCTTGTAATAATATTATTCATCAGGAAATCAATTACCACCCTGCTAGTTGCATTCCTTGTAGGTACAGCTTCTACCCACTTTGTAAAATAATCAGTGGCAACTAAGATCCATGAGTGTCCTCCACTTGACTTGTTTGGTATCTCCCCTATGAAATCAATTCCCCATTGCTGGAAAGGAGCCTGAACTTCTACTGGTTTTAATGGTACATTACCTGAAAACTTAAGCTTACCAGAGAACCTTTGACAAGCATCACATCTCCTTACCAACTATTTTGCATCCCTGAAGATTGTGGGCCACCAAAATCTTGCTCTCAAGATCTTATGAGTAGTTGTTTTACCCATATAATGTCCACCACAAACTCCCTCATGCATCTCCTTCAACAACACATTAGCCTGATTCTCATCTACACATTTCAATAGTATGCAATCTAAATTTTTTCTATACAACTTACATTTCACAATTATATACTTGATGGCCTGTAACTTTAATGTCCTCCTTTGATTATCATTCATACTATCTGGACACCTCATGTTTCTTAAATAGTAAATAATATCCTGATACCAAATACAATCATCCATATCACATGTATAATCAATTTCAGAATGATTTACCTGGTTTGCATCTAGATTGGATTGAGCCATCAACTTTGCCAATCCCTATCCTCTAACCAATTTAGTGATCTGGATCTCAACATTGAATTCCTAGATCCTATTGATCCATCTACATCTTCTTCCAGACACCTCTTGCTGTGAGAAAATATCCTTCACAGCTGCACTTGACACAAAAGCAATCACAACTGCTCCCATCAAGTAACATCTAAAAGCCTTGATTGCCTTCACAAGTGCATAAGCCTATTTTTCATTTATATCATATTTCAACTCTGCAGCCTACAAAGATTTACTAAAAAATGCAATAGGCTCCTCAAAACCATCCTTATTCTTTTGTAACTGAACTGCAGCAATAGTGTGAAAAGATGCAAAAGAAAAGATATGCATTGGGACATTATAATCAGGTGTCTTTAGCACTGGTACATCTTTGATAGCGTACTTGATATTCTTGAAAGCCTCATCAGGCTCACCCTCCCAATTGATTACAGATCCCTTCTTCAACATCTTGGAAATAGGTCTAGTAACCTCTGCAAAGTTTGTCACAAACCTCTTTAGAAAATTGATCTGACCAAAGAAGGATTGAATCCCTTTAACATTCTTTAGCCTCTGAATTTTATCAATGGCTGCTACCCTCTCAGGGTTAATTCTCACTCCTTACTTCCCAACCAAGTGGCCAAGCAATTTACCTTCTATGACACCAAAAGCACATTTCCTTGGGTTTAATGAAATGCCAAATTCCAAGGCCCTCATAAATATTTTCTCTAAATGAGCACAATGGTCCTCTTCCTTCTTGGAATAGGCAGTTAAATCATCCTGATACACAACAAGAAATCATTAATGAAATCTAAGAAGGCAACATCCATTGCCCTCTAAAAAGTAGCACCAGCATTTGTGAGACCAAAAGGCATTCTCACATAAACATATGTTCCCCAAGGTGTTGTAAAGGTTTTCTTGAATTGTTCTGATTCCTTAACAATGATTTGATTGTAGCCAGAGAAACCATCCATCATTGACATCAATTTTGATCTAGTTACTCTCTGCAACATAGCCTCCATATTGGGCAAACAATAATTATCTTTCAATGAGCTGATGTTCAAATTTCTGAAGTCCACACAAAGCCTAATGTCACCATTCTTTTTTCTTATAGGAACAAGATTTAACACCCAAGAAGAATGCCTTATAGGCTTGATAATGCTAGCATCTTTCAACTTCATTAATTCTTCCAGCATCTTGGGTGCCAAAGTAGGATTAATAGGCCTTTTCTTTTGCTAGAAAGGTTTAGCATCTTCTCTTAATGGGATAACATGCTGAAATAAATCCTCTCTATAAACCTTTAGGTCATCATACAACCGTGCAAAAACATGCCTAAATTTCCTCAATAATTCAACCACAGGTCTCCTCATCTTTTGAGATATATCTCTACCAATGTATACTTTCTTAGGTGCCTCATGTGATCCAATATTTATCTCCTCAAGATCAGCATGATCTTCTCCTTTGATATTCTTTTGAACTCTATCTTGTTTGTCAAAGGCAGTCTCCAAAATAGCAAGCCCCTTGGGCACCTTGTTAGTTCTAAGCTAAATGACCTCATTGCCTAAGACAACCTCCCTTCCTTCTATTGACTCAACCAAGGCTGAACAATCAAGTTCCTGACCATGATACTGATCCTTGCAATCCATAAACTTCAAAATATCATTATCATCATCAAAAACTTGCCAATTCTCAATATTGTCTGGTATACTAGGCCTAGCCTGAATTTCAATTTTAGAAATACCAGAGAATGTAACATCATTAGGATTGATTGCGATATTGGCCAACAAGTCATCTATCTTGTTGTTACTCCTATCCTTCCACTCAATATTGAAGGCATCAAAATGCTCAATCAAATCCCACACTACATTCCTATATTGTTTCAACCTTCTATTCTTGGAAGCATACACTGACTTGACGTGGGACACCACCAACTCAAAATCACCAATAACACTTATGCATTTTATACCATGCTTTTGTGCCAACCTCAGTCCTAACAACAAGGCCTCATATTCTACTATATTGTTGATACAAAAGAAATTCAATGTGAAAGAGAACTTGTAGGTGTTTCCATCAGGAGAAATAAGTAAAATACTTGCTCCTACACCATCTTTGCAGTTTGCACCATCAAAGTACTTGACCCATAAATCACCCTTCATAGAGTCAGCACCTACCTCAATAGAAATAGGTGACAAAATATGTTCATTTTCAAATACAAGGATCTCTGCCCTAAAAGAATTTACATCGGTATCCAAAAAACATGTAGTTTCATTATCTATGTTTCTCTCAATCATGTGGCATACTCTTGGCTCTCGTTCAATCTTGACAAACTGATCATCAATCTTGAAAGTTGCATAGGACAAATCACAGTGTAAACTTCCACCCATGGCAGCACTCCATCTTCTAGATAGCAACATCCCATAATGAGGGGGGATATCCACCACCAAAACACTCATTGTTAGCTCCTTCTCTGGATATGCTACCAACCTATATGGCATTGCATTGATAGTCCTAATGACTAGTACCTCCCTCTGATCTATTGCACAACACCTACCCTACACTATATCAACTTTAAGACCCAACCTCTCCATGATTTTGAAAGGCATGATAGTATTAGAGGCACCACTATCAATCATACAATTTCTTAACTTCATCCCATTCACAAGAACACTTAAGAAGAACGGGTCAATATTTTCAAGGCTGACATTGACAGAACTGTCCAAATATATTGGAGGAATTTGAGACACAATTCCCTGAGCAGCAACATCCTTCAAAGCTTTATGCTGAGATCCATTGCATGAAGTATCATTTTTGTGAGTATTACCAACCCATGCAATAGCCTTATCTTTATGTTCAGGGATCCTCAACAATTCTGACAATGGAACCTTAACTGTAATTTGTGACAATACAGATAACATGTCAACAGGGGTAGAGGCAAGAATCTCAATCTGCACTACCTTAACATCCTTTTGCTTGTCTAACATATTAGGTGTATTGACCACCTTCATTTTTTCAACCTTAGCCATTGTGTTAACTGGCTTCTTGATCTCACAAGAGATCTTTTCAATTCCAACTCCCTTAGGATCACAATGCTTACCTTTTATATTCTTTAATTTCACCATGTGATCAACCTTTGATTTGTTCTCATTAGGTTCTCCGGAGTTGGTACTCTTTATAAACATTCCTGCAGCTTTCTCATTTGTATTCCTTGCCACCATGCCTCTAGTTTGCACCTGGGAAATCATTTTTGTAGTAATCCTCTCCATCTCTTCTCTAGAAGGTCTTCTCAAATTTACTGGCTTGGGAGAAGAGTTCATGTTACATTTTTTCTGATCAATGCATTCACCATCAGAAAAAATCTCTTGATGAAAAAGGGCCTAATTATGTCTCTTCACATTCACATCTACCTCTTGATCAAAATCAGAATCATCTTCATATCCTAGATATGAAGAAACCATGTTGCATCCAACATCATCTTGTTCTATCTCCTCATCACCACAATCTTGATTTGCAGCCATAGATTGTGCAACCACACAATGCTCTGTAGAATGAGGGGACTGACATGCAACACACCATGGTACATTCTCCATGAAATTTATTGAATTTTTATGTAGAGGGTCAGGGACACCTCTGTCATTGTTTCCTCTTGCAGCAGGGACAATAGGCTTTCCATCCTTCCATTGGGTGTTGTAGGGGTAATTCTACAGTCTATTTTGCTTACTGAAATTGTTGTTGAACTGAGGCCTCTCATTGGTAGGAGCACTGATGTTCCTATTTGCAGGTGCCTTCAAATCCTTCAATGAATTAAGCACCTTATCCAATGTATCTTCTTCCTACCTCCTAGATCCAACACCCTTATCATTTTCTTTCTTATATTTCTTGTCCACAAACAACTTTGGGTCATCTCTCTTTCCACCCAACTTTCTTGATATTTTCATGTTGTTCTCAATATTGACAGAAATCCTAAAAGCATCCCTAAAAGTTCTTGGTTCTTTATCCCTCAATAAATATCCCATCTTCCCATCAAATGCATTGAAGTATGTAGTCAGATAGACATTGTCATCCAACCGCATGACTTGGAACAACTTATGCACACCCTTCTGAAATCTCATGTTGAACTCAGCTGTAGACTCGGTCTAATTTTTCCTTATGGTATTGAATTCATTCAACATGAAGCTAGCATTAGGCCTATCACCATACTGCTCCTTGCAACATTTCTAAAAAGAGTCCCAAGTATCAATACACTTATCAGGAAGCCTCTTAAACCAATCTCTAGCATCCTCCATTAGAGATTGAACAAACAATTTCATGACTACATCCTCATGCTCTACCTCATAATCATTAAGCATATCAAAAAATAACCTAAGATGCTCCTCACAACTAATAGCATTATTACCAGCAAACTTAGGTACCTTATCTCTAATATCATTTGGAAAAGAATTTGGATAGCCAGGAATCCCATCAAAACTTATTTGCCTATAGCCTTCTAATTGCATAGGTCTTCTTTGAAAGCTTGAACTAGTGTTAACCCTAGGATCAACATTAGCATCTACATTTATCTGTGCATTTGATTGCTGCCTAGGATCTACACCTATCCTAGCAGATGAAGAAGGAAAAGAACTAGTAGCATTACTAAGTGTAATAGCAGTAGTCATAGATGGCATACCTAGTTTAGTAGCAGATGGGCCAAGAGCATTAGCTGTGTTGGCTCTTTTCCTTGCAGGACTAAGCTTGAATCAAATAGTTGGGCTTAGACTCACAGGTTAGGCACTCAAGCTTGATAAGAAAAACAAATCAATTGATGAGGATGAAGAGAAATCCTCCTTCTTCTTTGAGCTCCACATTCACTTAAGTGGGTATTGCCTTATCTACACATTCAAGACACCTCATGACAAACCAAAAGCCTACAGACAAATTAATGTGAAATGGTTCTCAAACTCCTAGGTATCCTGTACCTTAATGAAGCCAATATCTCATGCAATAGCCCTACTTGCATGGAGTGAGTATGAAAACTAGAGACCTATCCTAACAACATGAAAGGGAAAAGATGGGATAGAATGGAAATGATTTTAAAGATGGGTTGAAAGGTCACCTGAGATGCCCTAAGTCTCTAATAGACCAGTGCCTTATCCAATAGGCCACAGAGTCAAAAACCCTACTGCAAAAGATAGCTATGAAATAAGAAAACAATAGATTCAATGTGTTCATGCCTTACATCAATCACACACCATGACCAAACCTCAACTTAACACCCACCTGTGCATTCAAATATGTTATTATCCATGAAAGAATTATGACCCTCCCCTTAGAAGAGACCTATAAACAGATAACACATTAACCAGCATCCACTGGAAGACAAGCCTAAAATATCTTTGACACCTCAGCTCATACATACATGAACACTAACTCTGAACTAGTTATCCTTGTGAAGACAACTCCACTTGCAAACACTTAGGCAATGCAAACAGATAAATTAAACACCCTTGATGTATGATTAATGGACTTAGAATTCAAATGGAGATAGCTTGGTAATAGTAAGAATGTATTAAATTCTCATACATAAGACAAATCAATTCCAATATGCATTATATTCTCAGAACTAGCAAGGAGAGAAGAACACTCTATATGTAGAGGAAAGGAGAAATCTACAGGAAAAGGAACCTTCACTTGAAACCAATTCTCCTCAAAAATTTTGCAGAAGAAGGAACCCTTACAAAGTCAAAAACTCAACTACATATACACCTAGCTACCTTGGAATTTTCAGAGAGAATGCAACAAGCTACAGACAGCTAGGGCTAGGGTTTCAACCACCCAAGCTACTGGAAACAGTCATAAAATTTATTGCAAATACACCTCGAGCCAAGACTATCCTTCACCAGGTACAAAACCTCTTTTACAATTAACCGCGTAGACCCTGGACCACAACACAACACCAAACAAATCTAATCAGGCCACTAAAACATTTAAAACCAGTCCTTTCTGGTTGCTGGAAACCCTCAAAAAATTTGAATTCAAAATCAAACAGCTACATCTTTGGTGCCTAGCTCATCAGCGGTCACGATTCGAATGGAGATCAACTTTATAACCCTGTCGTTAGATCTTTATCTTTCTTGGGCTTCGCAACTCTAACTCATCCAGGTACCTTGGGCTAACTCCACAACTGTGATACCTTAATAGTTGTCACATGATCGTATAGCATGGAGATGGGCTACGCGATCATGCGACAACCCGCCAACACTGCAACCGCTGCCAACACAAAGTGTCAGTCGCATGATCGCATAGCCGAGAGAAAAGTTATGCAAACATGCAATTAACCATTGCTGACCATGCCTCAGCCCTACCAACAACCGCCAGGCCTTAGACTTGGGCCCACCTGCCATGTGTCACACCACCATTCACTTGGTCACTGCAAACATGGACCCCACATATCTGGCAAATTGGTGACCAAAGAACTTCCACCAGTTTGCGAAATGCTTTGCACCCTTCGCTAAAAATATAGCGACCCCATGACCACTATTTGCCAAGTCGCTAGACAAATTGGAGAACCACCAAATCTTCTCGTGAATGCGCAAGAAGACCACATTTTATCAGTACTGCCACCTTATTATCCGGATTGCCAAACACTAGACTCCAACCGGGCCCACCCGAAGCCACATGCCACCAAACCACATCGGTGACCAATCAGAACTCAGCACGTCACCACCACAATTACCACATTACCACCTCTCACCGGGCCCCAGGGACACGCATCGACCGGTCGCATGACTGCATAGCCAAAGACTGGGCTATGTGATCATGTGACAGCCAACCCCAGGCTGCCACATCGCCGCCGCGGACCATAGAACTGCAACACCAACTACAAAGAGCCAGGACCCACGCAGACAGATGGCAAGCGGTCGCATGATCACATGTCAAAAAAATCTAACATGCAGCCATGCGACAGCCAATAAGAACATGCCATCTGCCACCCCTCTGACACTGGGCCCACATCACGCTCACATAAGAAAATTTGATGGCCATCGCAAAAGCGCTAAGGATAAACACCGTGCAACTTCACCAGGTGAACAAGCGACGTCCATAGATCTTGTTCGAGCTTTAGCCGTGCTGGAAGCATGTGAAGAGACAAACTACCAAGCACTCAGCGACTACGCGATTGTGGAAAACTTAACTACCAGCCAAATCGCCAGATGCTAGTGACTTAACTGTCAGGATTTAGCGACAAGGAGAAAATCGCAAGTCACTAGGTTGCTAGAAGAAGACTAACTGCCAGGCAGCCGAAGACAATGAAGAGCTGGGACCATGCAGACAAGTGGGAGGCGGTCACATGATCGCATGTCAGAAAAGTCTAACATACGGTCATGCGATAGCCAATCAGGAAGAGATTTTGAAAACTCAGGCCCACCACTCATTGCACTTGCGCACATAAGGAAAGCCGGCAGATAGGGAACTAGTGCGAGGTCAAAAACATACAATATTTTCGGTGAAAGAGGATTGAAAACACACAAAATTTCTAACACGTCAATAGATAAGTGCACAAAGCTAGAAGACAAAGGGTCAAAAATAACGTAGGTTATCGGTCAAAGATTGAAAACATCATAGATTTTTGAAAACACTGTGAGTTTTCGACACTGTGGCAGATTTTAAAAATTGCTTCCCATGGACCTCAAAATTTTAACGACTTTTCGGGCTTTGCAAATTTGGAGATGCAGTTTGGATTAGAGCAAGGTGACAACATAAGGAACATAGGGCAGGGCACAAACCAAGAAACATTTGTAGGGAGGGGGCCATTTTCATAAGATTTTTGCTATGACAGAAAAATGGCCTAACAAGCTGAAGAAGCCCGCAAAAATTGGATCTTCCTTTTCTTTTTTGCAATGGTAGCATCAACCTCAGCTCTCTCTAGTTCTCTTGCAAGGTCCTCATCTTCTTTTCTCCTTCTCTCCATTTTAGTGTCCTTATTTGAATCAGGTGGTGGGTGTTGGCTTTTAAACTTGTTCCCACATGGTGCTAGGTTTACACTATGATTGACAAACTGGTTAGTCTTCACTCCATAGTCTGACAAGGGAACAAGTCCCAATTGATGAGGATAAAGAACATCCTCCTTCTACTTCGAGCTCCACATTCACTCAGGTGGGTATTGCCTCATCTACACACTCACGCTCTTCTTGAGTTGATGAACAAAAGGCCTACAGATGCATTATTGTGGAATAGTTTCCAGACCCCTATAAGTATCATGTACCCCAATGAAACCAAATCTGATACAATAACCTAATCTGCATGCGATGAGTCTAAAAACCAGATGGGACCTCCTACTACTACTACTACCAACATGAAGGGAAAGGATTTCATTTCAATGATTGATGCTGGGTTGAATGGACTCCTAAAGTACCCCAAGTCTCTCATAGACCAGTGCCTTATCCAATGGGTAGCAGAGTCAAATACCTCACTGCAACAGAGTTATGAAATAAGAAGACAACATACTCACCTTGACCAAATCATACATTACCAAACCACTTGTGCACCCAGATATGCTATCACCTATCCAAAGAAAGACCTAAGAACAGGCAATACATTAACCAGCATCCACTGGAAGACAAGCATGATGCATCTTTGATGCCTCAGCTCATACATATTTGAACACCATTCCTAGACTCAGTTGCTTCTGTTAAAAACAACTCTACTGCAGACACTCACTAGAAATGCAAGTAGAAAAACTATAACACCCTTGATGCTACAATTAATAAGTCTAAAACCCAAATGGAGACAATCTGAGAGCAGAACAAATATATTGAAATCTTATACATAAGACACCTGTTATAATTTCATTATATTCCCATAGCCAGAGAGGACAGAGGGAACACCCTATATGCAGAGAAGAAGGAAAACATTGCAGGAAGAACATTCATGGAACCATTCCCCACAACTATGGCAGAAAGGAACCTAGACAAAGTCAAAAATTCAACACTATATACCACTAGCTGCCTTGAAAACCCATGACAGGTTGCAACAAGCTACAAACAGCTACGGTACACCAACCAAAATTACTACATGAGCCAGAAACACAAGCAACCTCGAGCACAAAAAGTCCTTCAAATAGCACAAAAGTCATCATGCAATCAAGTAATAGTCCCCTAAACCACCAGGCAACCACTGGCGCTACCAAACCAATCAAAATCTGCCAAAAAAACCATAAATTCAAGTACTTCCTATCGCTACAAACCCTTCGGCAAATTTGAACTTGAAAAGCAACAGTCACCCTACACCAGTAATGAATTGACGGTCAAAATTTAAACCTTCATCAACTTTATATCCCCGTCATCCGATCAATCTCCCCTTACGGGCTTTACATCTTAACATTCACTTTAGTGGCACAGTTGCGCAGTTACCAACCCCACCGCCATAAGAAACTGGGCTTCATGCATATGCTTGGTCACATGATCACATGGCTAAAAGATAGCCCTTGCGATGATGCGACGACAGCTTCTTAACCGCACAAAGTGATCACAAACCACCCACAAAAATCCTCGACCCCACCACCAGTCGCAGACAAATCATAACCGGGCATGCCAGCAAGACCCGCACAGTGGACCCGTCCAAACTCCGCAACTATGACACCTAGCGGTTAGTTGCATGATTGCAAAACCCAGAAATGAGTTATGCGAACATGCGACAACTTGCAAACTTTATCCTTGCCGCAACTGCCACCGCTAAGTCCTAACACAAGTGTCAGTTGCATGATCGCATAGCCTTGAAAAAGGCTATGTGAATGTGTGACTAACCATTATCACTCATGACCAAAGTCAAACATGCTCAGTCACCACAAACCCCCTACCACTTGGCACACTGACAACCAATTAGAACACAGCACAGGGACTACTGACCCATCCGCAAACAAGCCCAAAAATGAACAGCAGGCACATGATCGCATGGGCTTGAAATCTCCCATGAGATCATGTGCCAACCACAGGATTTGCCACATCACCCCTGTGGATGTCACACTACCATCTCTCACTGGGCCCCAATGACATGTGTCGACCGGTTGCATGATCGCATAGCTAAAGAATGGGATATGCGATCATGCGACAGCCAACCAAAGGCCACCACATCACCACCCCTGCCAGTAGGCCCATAGCGAACAAACCATCGGCACCAAATCAGATGGCGGGCGCATGATCGCACAGGGAAAGAATATTCCATGCGATCACATGCCGACTATAGATCTTTGATCTCTGACTCTGGGCAATGAAAAGAACTAGGACCTACGAACCAACCACCGAGCATCTAGCGAATACATGACTAACCACCTGCGTGATCATGAGATGCTAGCAGATAACTGCTAGATATTTGGAGATCATGTGACAACATAGTCGCTGAGTCGCTAGATAGAAGATATAACCACCCGGAGACCTAGAGAATCAGTGACAAGAAACTTTGAAGGACTGGGCTCCACCACCCATCGCACCTGCGCAGTTAGGAAATGCTAGAAAATAGGAAACTGTGCGAGGTCGAAAACACACAATGTTTTTGATGGAAGAGGATTGAAAACACACAAAGTTTCTGACATGTCAATAGATAAGCGCACAAAGCTGGAAGACAAAGGGGTTGAAAACAACATAGATTTTCAGTAAAAGATCGAAAACATCATGGACTTTTGAAAACACTGTGGGTTTTTTATACTGGCAAATTTTGAAATAATTTCCAGCAGACTTTAAACTTTGAATAACTTACTGGGTTTGGTGATTCAGCACATGAAACTTGGACCAGAGCAATGTGACAACATGGAGAACATAGGGTAGGAGGCAAAAACAAAGCTTGCAGAGAAGATAGGCCATTTTCATAAGGTTTTGCTATGATAAAAAATTGGCCTAACAGTGGGATCCCTGGTATTGTCACTGGTTTGCTTGCTTGGTCACCCACCATCTTTTGCTTTGCTTTCTCATTTATGATAACAGTAGGTCTGGTAATCCTATGCCCATCCTTATCTTTAGGCAAAGGGACATAGCTTTGCACTTGTCTAACCATAGGGCCCTCATTTTCAAATTCATGATCCTGCAGCAAGCGCTTTTGCTCACTCCTCAAGGCATCAAGATCACGAAACACATCATGCTGCAACGTTTTAGGAGCAGCAGCAAGCATCTTGTTTCTCTCCTTCATTTCATTTATTTTTCTCAGAAGAGACTACCTCTTTATCAAAGCATTTACTTTTTTAGCCTGTCTCTCCTCCTGTAATCTTTTGTGTATGGCATCCTGCTTTGCCAACTGCAACCTCAGTGCATTCAAATCATCAAGATCTACCATAATGTCATTAGAACCAGATGACACATCCATATTAGGAAGATTTTGATATGGGAAATAGACCTGCCTATGTCTCAGGGGTTCTCCTTTGAATTGATCTTCATCGAGATCCAAGTCAACCTCTAAACCCATATCTCTATTTTCTTCATTTTGACCTGCAAGCAACAGACCTTTGTCCTGAAATGCAATCTCAGGGGTATCATAAAATCTCTCTTTAGAGTGACCACCTTCTAATCTCGAAACTCTATTTTGTGAACCATCCTCACTTGAGGATACTTGTGGTCTTCTGGCTCTAGCATTTCTCTATTCTCTCATGGGAGCACTAGTAGACTCACCATTCCTTCTAATCCAGCTCTTGTTTCCCTGTCTAGGTAATTGCTCCAGAGTGACCTCTGGATTCTTTCTAACATATGACCTAGTATTTCTCCTCTTATCCATGCTTCTTGAATATGTTGCACTGGTTCAAACCTTTGAGTCACCACCCACCTAGATGGGAAATCCTTGAAACACTTAGGAAAACAAAAACATAATATAACCTTTCTCTTTAGATTCTCCCCAGTAGAATCACTGACTCTTACAAATGCATATCTTCATGGTTGTCCCCAGAAGAGTCACCATTTTGTTGGTTGTGGATTATTCCCTTTGATCTTTCAACTTGTAGATTTACACTTTGATGGATAATATAAATAAAATCCTGACTCTATCACCACTCCAAAGTCCACAAGGAAGAGGGCCAACTAATAAGGATCAAAGGATCCTTCTACTCTTTGAGCTTCAATGCTCAGGTGGGTGTACCCTTGACTCACTTCTTCAAAGGAGTCTCAAAATGATGCTCACAATGCTCAACACAAATCTATAAGAGGTTTATCAAATGAATGTTTATGTTTGTGTGGTTGTTAACCATGACTTCAAGAGAAGGGACCAGTGCCTTATCCTAGGGCTAAGAGTCACCCACCTGTATAACTCAACTAAATACCTTAAGTCAAACACAATGGAAACTAGAGTAAGTGCTTTGCCTATTACCCCTTTCCCTCAAGCACAAGGACATCAAATTCTATACCAAGCTACAAACTCACTGAATTTACCTAAAAGGCTTTAATCCTAACTTTGTTAGAAACTCAGAGATGAATTCAAAATACTCTTTGTTTACCATAAATTAACACATTTTATGATATTAACATATATGAGCTTTAAGACAAGCAAGAAGACATACACAAGTTACAAGATTGGGATTCAAGAATGTTTTCATTAACAAATCTAGAATCAACATACAATTAGCATGACACAAAATTGAGAAAAGGACACCAAATCAAACCTCTATCAGTGTATTATAGTAAAAAATCAGGGACCAAAAGCAACAAGATTTTGGAACCCCTACAAAATCCATAATTTTGCAACTTATACCCCTAGCTGCCTTGGGATCCTCAAGATCGGATGCAACAAGCTTCAGACAGCTAGGGTTAGGGTCTCAATCACCCAACCTACTGGAAATGGTCTAAAAGTTAATACAGGGGTGGAAAACATAGGAAACTAGAACTGATCCACAATGATGAAAGGCTTCTTTGCAGGTACAGGGGATCATAAAACTGGGCTCAAAAGGACACCTTGCAACAAGCCTTGAGCACACAACCACTGCGGTACAAGCCCTGCAAATGATCCAACAACACCCTGGACCACACCGCAAATGGCAAACCAGTCATTTCTCACCGAACAGGGTCATTTCTACAATAAAATCCATAAATTTGGTACTTTCTAGCACTGGAAGCTCTTAGAAAAATTTGAATTTGAATACCAACGGCCACTTTGCACTTCACGGGTTTTATGTTCTTTAACTATTTGCCCCTAGTCGTGCAATCACGCAGTCATCAACTTCACCACCACAGGAATCTGGGCTTCAAATTATGCTTGGTCACATGATCGCAAGGCACCAAACTAACCTTTGTGATCATGCGACCATGGTCTCCTTAACCATGCAATGCCATCACAAACCACCCAAAAAAGTCTTTAGCCACCCATAAATCCCTCGGTGAATGAAAAATGGGCACGTCAGCAACACGACACTGTGGACCCACACAACTCCGCAACTGCGATGACCAACAGCGGTCTCATGATCGCATAGCCAAAACCTAAGCTATGTGAACACATGACAAGCCATGAGATAGCTACCCTACCACCGCAAACACCGGCCCCACCTCTGAGCACATCCATGTCGACCAATAGGAACACAGCAACTAAGCACCACATGGCAAATGGTCCCACTAACAACAAGCAACCTGGTAAAATGGAATAAAATCCAATAGATGGTGCATGATCTCAAAGGCTTGGAATATTCCTTGAGATCATACGCCGACCATTAGATTAAAAAGATTTCAACGTGGGCACCTCTAACAAGCCAAGTCATCACCATGTGGATGAATGAAAACCTGCCAACTCAGATCACCGTAACCACCACTGAACTGCAACCAACACCATTTTGCCGATGGGCCCCAGGGACACATGGCAAGTGGTTGCATGATCACATAGCCAAAAATTGGGCTATGTGATCATGTGACAGCCAATCACAGGCTGCCACATCACCACTTACTGCAAACGGGTCCACCGAGTAGTCTCCTCATAAACCAGAATCGAGAGTTGTCGCTATACCGTGATGTTAAAAAGTGAGCACCTCTGCTCAGCGGTATAATTGCAACCACTAGATCTATCCACGCTTTAACCTCCTCAGAAGACTGTGGACCCACTAACGCTATCCAACTTATTAATCTACCAACCAATCAAAAGATGCCAACTCGCTCCACCCTAACAACGAACCCACTAACAAAAGCCAAGTCATCAGCGACTACGCAACTACGGGAAACTAACCACTCGCTAAGTCACCAGATGTTAAGGGCTAACCGCCAGGCATGAAATGATCATGTGACTACACAGTCGCCAGATCATGAGATGTTAGCTGCCTAACTGCCAAAATCAGGAGACCAAAGATAACTGCTAGTCGCCAGGTCACTGAATGAAGAACCAACAGCCAGACAGCCGAACAATGCAAAAAGTCGGGACCACACAGACAGGTGGCAGGCGGTCGCATGATCGCATGTCAAAAAATTTTGACATGCGGCCATGCGATAGCCAATCAGGAAGAGCTTTTGAAGGCCCAGGCCCACCTGTCATCGCACTTGCACACTTAAGGAAAGTCGGTAGATAGGGAACTAGGAGGTCGAAAACACACAAAGTTTTTGATGCCAAAGGATAAGCGCACAAAAGCAGGAAGCATAGGGTCGAAAACAATGAAGGCCGAAAACACACAGACCGAAAACATCATGGACTTTTGAAAATACCGTGGGTTTTCGACACTGTGGCAAATTTTGACAATACTTCCAACAAACTTAGAATTTGAATCACTTCCTGGATTTGACGATTTAGGAGACGCAGTTGGACCAGAGCTAGGCGACAACAATAAAGAGCACGAGGTAGGACACAAACCAAGAAACATTTGTAGGGAGGAGGCCATTCTCATAAGATTTTTGCTATGACAGAAAATTGTCCTAACAAGTGCCTCAGAGGTGGCTTGTGCACCTCTCTTCTTTTGATAAGTCTTAGTAGGAGTAGGCCTAGATATTTTTACAACTCCTTTCTTCAAAGGTGGTGAAGCTACAGTGGTAGATCTTGTTCTTCCCCTTATTTGTACTTCCTCTTGCTTCCTTTTTACAGTGGTCTTAACTGGTGTAGACTCGATGTATTTTTGTGACTCAGTTTTCTCTTCATCATATGCAATATCAACTAGGAGTAATTTTCCCTTAGTTTCTACCTAAGTCAAAATATCCTTAGATGCATCAACATCATCTACATCATCTCCAAATTGTTTCACTAGCTTGTCCATCATTTTCTTAGATTTATTTGAAATTTTTCCAATAACAAGATCCATTGTTATTCTCTTTTTGGCCTCTTCATAGGTTTCAAACCTAGTAGCCTATGGATCCTTGGGCTCTTCTAGTAAAGCCTTAATTAACCTAGATGCTCGATCAATATCAATCTCATAACCCATTGGTGCTAACCATTTTGTTCTCGATTCTACATATTTAATCAGTATGTGGTCAATGTCTACTAAGAAACAAATATCAATCTCATACTCTTCAACCATCTATCTCGGTATCCTTCTTCTTAAGTTCATTCTATCCTTACATTGCTCAAAATATACATCCATTATACTCTAAAAATTATGTCTGAAACTTTGAATAAAGTTGATAATTTTAACTGTAACTGGTTTATCAATGGTTCAATAAAAATTATCGATGGAAGGGAAAAAAAGTTTCATATAAAAGAATATGAAAAGTAGCAATGATCCAAACTTACATGTATTAGACTTTGCTGACCGAATATTTCTCATGTTTTCTTCTAACTACTTCATCAATAACTTGGCAAGGTCCAATTGAAATCCTTTCTTTACTATATTATATGCTATGTCCATAGCTCCACATGGTATACTATTAGGTCTGCTTGATTAAAATATTTTATAGTCAATGGTATATGCACCGAACCTAGTTTTAGGATCAATGATGGTGTTGATTCTCATTCCTTTACCATCCCATTCAGCTCTAGTATCTTTCTCTATCTCAGTTCTTGATGCACTGCTCAGTGCTTTCACCTTGTTGGTTAGAGGATAACTAGTAACTATGTGAATAATATCTCTGGTGATCTTTACAGGTTCATCCAACTATAGTTTTCCATCATGTACACAACTCAAAACTATCTTGATCCGTTCATTTTTGAAAACCCTTGGGAAATGTAGGGCATTGACCAAACCCTTGACTCTTAAATGTGTATGTTCATCTTTAAGTTTCCCATCAACACTCAAATCTTAAAAAGAGGATTGGAGCTTGAAATCACCTACCACTCCAATTTTACAATGTATGTAGGCATGAATGTCTTCAACCAGCAACCTCGGGATGAATTTTGTACTTCAGCTCATTACATGTTGTAAATATGATAAACTTAACATCCTTCTCCACTCCAGTCTTGGATTTGTCAAATTTTGATGCGGATGCCATTGTTATTCAATTTAGGGCTTCAGGAAATAGCAACAAAATATTTTGATGAAGATAGAACTTACTTATAACTATGATAAATCTTCTCACAAACCTTCAAATCTTTGTTCAACTAATCTAGAAATCCTTCGTACAAATTCGCTCTCTAAATCTCTCTTCTCTTCTTGTTCACAATGTAAAAAAAACTAAATCCATCGTGTATTTATAACAATTTTCAAATTCTCACTCAAACTTTTCACAATAAATGCTCGACCTAACATGGCTTGGTAACAATAGTTGCGCTCGGTGTATACTTCAAAATGTCAAGAGCTCAGTTAACACTAATATTTCACTCAGTCAATACCATGACTCGGTTAACCTTGCTGACAGTTATCGACTAGCAACTTATCACTCGGTTTAGCATATACTGATTGTAATCATTTAAAGCTCAAAACATTAGACCATAGTGCATCTTGTTTCATGCAGATTTGGTATGTAAGCACTCGATATGAGGAACTATATGTTAGATATAACCGATTAGAATTTGCAGTTCCATACATACCTTTTTAACTTAGGTGGAAGTAGCAATGTCACCTAATCCAATGGATGAGGTGTCACTGACTACATTACTTGACTCAACATTATCACTATATGCCTTCCTCCACATAGTGTTTCTTATCCTCATGATATCCTCAATTGTATTTCCTTTTTCATAAGTTTGTGTCTCTGTTGCCCGGTATCTACAATCTTTACTTAAGTGACCGACCTTGTGACAATGTAAACATGTCATACCAATGTTTGTCCAGTTGCGAGATCTACCTCTACAGTTCTTCCTCATGTAGTTAGCTACAATATGTCCATTCCTTCCACATGTTGTACAACTGACCCATGTGTTATAATCACAAGTGTATGCATTACCTTGTCTTCTCGGTTGATAGGTATTTTTCTGTCCTTTCGGTGTCCAGACTTGCTTCATCTTAGTCTTGCATTGCTATGATATATGTCCATGCATATTGCAAGTGCAATAGTGTTTCTCCATTTAGGGTTTGTTAGGAGTCCTATTCAACTTACATCTACACTTATGTTCCTGATGTCCATACTTTTTACAACTATAACAATAACCATTCAACTTAGGAATGGATTTAGGAATACCTTTAGCTTTGCTCTTGCAAACATTAGATGTGTGGCCTAGTTTACCACAATGTTAACATGATAGCTTCTTTGGTCTTTGATTTGTGTAGGCATTCATTTGTTCAACTTGTCTTGATGATTCTCTTTTCTTAGTGTAGCCTAGTGTAGCCTAATCTAGTAGAGCTTCCATGTCCTCTTTGACTGATCATAAATTCATCAATTTTCTTAGAAAGCTATCTTCAACTTTCTTCATCATCTCATTATGTTGGTGCTTTATTTTGAATTCCATTTTTAAATTCTCATTTTCTTCTCTAATTTCACCATTATCTTCTAGTTTCCTTTTAAACTCACTATTCACTCGGTTGACATCCTGACTTATAACAAACATCTCATATTCTTTCTCTTCTAGCTTCTTAGTCATTTGTCTTATGTCTTCAACATCCATGTTTCTCTCTTATTTGGCTTTCCTAGAATTGTTCATGACATCAATCATTCTCACCATTTGTGCCTCTTGACTGATTTACAAGGCTTTGATTTGTTCAATAAGATGTAGATTCTTCTCAGATAGATCAGATAATGCACCTTCAGATCTTTCAAATATACTACTTGATCCAAATCTAGTTGATTTAAAAGGGTCATCAATATCTTCTTTATGATAATCATTTTCACTATACTGAATAGCCATATCCTTTCTCTAAATCAATAACTTCTTCATTTAATCTCTTGCTTGCTTGTATTGTTAATTGGAGATATGCATTTGCATCTCTTAATAGTCTTGTCCAATTTATATCTTTCCATCCTTAGATCTTTCCTCTTCAGTGGTTAAAGTTATAAATAAGAGATCTAGCTCTGATACCAATTGTTGAGATAGGAAAGATAGATTAATGAGAGGGGAGGGGTGAATAATTACCCTAAAAAAATTTCAACAATTAATAATATGCAATAGTAGTACTTAACAAGCCAACTGAGTCCATTATTTGTAACATACATTAAAATAACTTATAAATGTAAAGTGCTTGTAAACAAAATAATAAATCATACATGAAATTGTTAACTCATGACTCAGATATTTTGGTTATGCATAAACCCTTTTTAGAAGATAAAAAATGTGGTAGGGATGACACCCACAAATTCTTCACTACTGCAGTAAATAAAGTATGGCAGTTAAGGCTACAATTGTGATCACTTATGATGATCTTACCCTATTAAGAGTAACATAAGATCAACTAGATCTACCTTGTTAAAGGATTTTAGCAACATAAGTTATGTGTGCACTCAGTTAGGAGATTTACGTAAGACAATTAAGTCTACTCTGTTAAGAGATTGAAATATGCTACAATGGTTAAATTGATAACAGTAGAATATATATAAATGAAAATGTATGCTTGTCTGAATCAGATCTATGAAATATCAAATAGATATCACCTCAATGTGTTGAATAAAAATTTTTGTCCTTCTTGGTAGCATTGTATGTTTCTAATAAAACTGATACTGTCTATGATAAACTCTCTATCATGTAAACCCTTGTCTGATCTCTAATGTCCTATGTGAGACTACTACTTCATGATCTATGTCAATAATGACATCTTTTAAAATTATATACCAAATTGATTTGACCTAATTAGGGTTACAACATCTTAGAAAACCTAAGATCAACGGTGTACAAAAATAACCTAGATCTAACTATTACATAGGATTCATCACAAAAGTTAATGATTACATCCATATTAAATATGTCTCAATCTTGGTAAGCCATTTATAGATCTGTGTAAACCATTTTCCTAGAGATTTGTGTCATTACTAATTAATATGCCATTTCCTGAATAACTAGCTAATCACTACATTCGTTGTTTGGTAAATAACCGATGCTCAGTGTGTAGAATGCTTGGTGATTACTAGCTCAGTACTCAGTAATTCCTGAAGCTCGGTAAACATGGTCGGTTAAACCTTTATTTTGATAGCTTTAAGTTCTACCTTGTAACTGCTCAATGTGAAGGCTTTGTATCTTTTGGCATTCACTTTTGAGGCCTTGTAATCTTTATGAATATGTATATTAGAACCCTTGAATGGGAATTAGGTTATATTGGGAGGAAGATTCATCATGGCCATGAAGTAAGGGAGTTTATTCTACAAAGCATGATTATAATTTGAAGGTGTATGTGGGAAGTTGAATGGGATGTTTTTGAAGGTTACTAGAGCCCATTTATGTTCTCTAATTTATAACAATAATGATAGTAAGTTACTGCTATACCATTTTGTATATGGCAGAGACAATTGAGTCCTTTTGTTGGCACAATAGAGACCATTTAGTAGATAGTGTAGAAAGGTTGTTGATGTTATTGGAGATCTTCTAGCATACTATTTACTCTTCTACATTTTAAAGTTCAAAGAAAAAATCAAAATGGTTCTTTATTGCTTAACCTGGATAGTTCAAATTTAGCCCCATTAATGTAGGGTATTTGAATACCTTAGTAACTTAGTTGTTTTTTAATCCAAGTTTGAATCTTTTTCTATGTGTATCCATAATTACGATTGTCCTTTCAATTTTTCTCCAAATGAAGGAGAAAAATGCACCACTTGGATGGGATGCATAATCCAATTAACTACATGGATTGTGACCAGACTTGAACTAAATTGATGGCAAAAGAAAAGGTGGGAATACATTTCCATTTGATGATAGATAAATTACTTCCACATCCCTAACAAAGTCGGTCAATATGAGGAAACATAAGATTAATTTTAAAAATGTTTTCATTGGACAATAGAAATGCAAGCCGACCCTAATCATAGTCCTACCTCTTCATGCTATGGATCGACTATATAAGGAGGAGGTCAAGTCATTCTTGCACCAAGACAAGCATACTTACCTCTCCAATTAGTTGAAAAATCTTCCTCAATTGGAAGTGATCTGAAACGAGAAAAAATATCATCCTATGTGGGGTTTTTAAGGCAAAACTTTACCCAAAATTAGAAGTAAGGAGTGGCGAAGAGAAAAATCTAGATCTAGGCATGACTCAAGAGTGAGAGAGAGTCATCTTTTCCCAGTCATTGAAACCAAAGAAACCCTTGAGACATTCTTTCTCCTCACTCTCCCATCAAATTGTTAGTGTTTAAAATGGACATAGAAATGATATTAAAAAAATTAAATATTAATTTTAATTTTGATCTTTTTTCTTTTACATTTTATAACTTTCTTCTTTGTCAAAATTACAAAAAAAATTCTTTAGACTTTTGATGAAATTGAACATCGTTGGAATTATGACAAACGTCGATAAATTCTTTTTAAAAAAAAAAAATTGACACCTTTAACCTCATAAGATTCAATAGAACAAGAAAAACCCTATATTTTGTTAGAAATGTTTGTTAGATTTTGATGTCAAATGAGTTAGTGTCTATATTTTTTTTCCCAAATTGAATATCTTATGCAACATTTTCATTTTCAATCGCTACATTTTCATTTTCAATCTCTACATTTTCATTATCAATTACTACATTTTCATTCCCAATCTCTACATTTTTATTCTCAATCTCTACATTTTCATTTTCAAGCTTTCTTTTTTCATTCATTGTCAAAATTATACTCAATATTTTTAAATTCAATCTTCTCTTCACTTGAAATAACATTTACAGGTGGACCTTGGACCTCACCTTCACTAATTATTTAATATAGCTTGTCTCCTCTTCCCATGGTTTTCCCTATCTCTTTGGACCTATATTCTTCAATTTAATATTTTGTAAGCTTTCTCTTTGATTTATGCTTTCGATGATTGTCGCTTCCTATTGCAAGTACAAAATGATGATGGATAATGATTTCTAGTGAACAATTTGTGAGAAAGATTCTCTAAAAAGTCTTATTCTATCTTTTTTAGTATGAAAACCCATGAATGTCATAAATGAAAAGAATGTAGGGTCTGTTGAAATAACCAAATTGGCCCACTGCCCTATTTTGTTAAGTGAGTATTTGATATCAGATTACATATCCAATATCATATTACATATCTGATATCAGATAATAGAAGTATGAAAATTTTCAATGGTTCTAGCATTTGATTGTTGGTGCCATTGTCAGGGTATCCAATATTGGATACTACAAGTATAAAAATTTCAAACCTTTACAATGACACCAACACTTTGCCATTGATGCCATTATCAAAGTATTTGATATTAGATATATATTTGATATCTCTATTATGAATTAATCTTACAGCATTATATATGTAATGCATTACATATATAATGTATTACATGTATAATGCATTAAATATATAATGCATTATATAGAGAGCATTACATATGTAATGCATTACATATAGAATAGGGAGAGACACAAAGATGAGGGGACATGGAGACACTGAGAAAGGAACACACACACACACATAAAGATTATTAAATAATATATATTATTATATTATTATAATGTAGTATAATAATATAAAATAATATAATATACACTATATTATATATAGTATAATATTATAATATTATATTATCATAATATATTATGTATAATATATAACAATATTTATTTTTATGTTTTTTATTTGTTCATATCCAATATCGGATACCAAAATGACTTTTAAATAGTTGCGACCCCACGTAGGGGCCTACACTACATATATTATAGAATATATATAATATATTATATTGTTATAATATATATTATATATAATATATAGAAACTTTTTTTAAAATTTATTTAGTAATTAATATATTATATCAGATATATATCTAATATCAGATACAGATACATCTGACACAAATCTTCACCTAAATATTTGCCCTGGGATTGCTATGGGTTTTAGCTTGGGAATGTCAAACCTGAAAAGTCAACCCAAAAAATGTGTTTTTAAAATCTCCCTATGTTTCTAGACTTTGACCTTATAGCTAAAGCCTTTTTAAATCTAAATTGTTGAAAGGAAAGGGATGCTTAAGTAGATTGTTAGCTTCCCACCAATATAAATTCTGTCAAGTTTTGAGTTTAATAAATAATTATTATTTATTTTTTAATTATATTCTATCTAAAGTCCTAATTGATAGGTTGATTGAAATATGTTTATAACTTTCTAATAGAATAATTTTTTTTCAAATTTGAAACATGAGTTACATTCTATGCTTGGCATACTATAAGAAAAAATAAAATAAAAAATTATTAAGTTTTGACCAAGTTAAGGCGGTCATACATGTGAGTTTTTGTATTCTAAAAAAGTTGTAAAAAGTTATAATTACTTATTTATTTAGAAAAAAAATTACATAAAAATATGCATCACGTCCAGACATGAGTCTTCTATTTATATAAAGGATATTATAAAAAAATATTATCATTTGATTGTGGTTAGGGTGGCCAGATATACATCTACTCCTTATCTTTTTCTTGAAATTCACGTACTACTGCATTGGAATATCAAATGTACCAAATAGATTTTTTTTTTCACAAAAATACTAGTTTCTTTGAAACTATATTCAATTTCCTATAGATTCTCTTCTTACATACTTTTTTATATAAGGCTGATAACTTGTTCAATTTTTAACTTCAAGTTGCCTAACGCTAATTTTTTGCAATTTCATTGCCACTTAAGAGCCTAGTTTGGCATACCATGATCCTGCACATATACATATGCATATGCATATGCATGTACATGTACATGTACATATACATATACATATAATGATGACGACGATGATGATGTTTTGATGTTTTACATGTTTGAGTTATTTTAATGCTATAAACAATGTATGACATACTACTTTTGATTAATATAATACAAACATGGTGGTGAATGTATATGTCTAATTTAGTTCCATTATGATTGATTTGACAACCAATGCTACAATGATTAATTTGATATACCAATGATTTAATTAAACATAAGTAATGCTTTTAACTAAATACAACAATTGATGATGTAATTCACCAGTGTAGAAAAATGTGAATGTAATCTAGTTGACTAAATACAATATAGTTTATCTAAAAATGGTACATGGAATACTAAGTAGTATGTTAATATAACAAGGTAATATCTTAATGAAAAATACATTACAAAATGAATCCAAGACAAAATGCATATTTTTCATGAATGAAGTAATATATATTAACTAGAGAATAAAAATACTTAACGATGCAACATATATGCTTGAATGAAGAAATATAATAACATAGAGCTAAATAAAGAAAAGGAAAGAAGAGACAAGAGAGGAAGAAGCGAACGAAATAAAGAAGATTATGCATAATAATGACACAATTGCATAGCATTTATGGGATCCTTAAGAGGTGTACCATTCATATTTTCTATTTTGTAGGAACTTGATCCATAAACTTCAGTGACAATGTAAGGACCAACCCAATTAGGACTAGATTTTCCTATTTCTTTGGGTAGGGCATTAACATTGTGTTGATTTTCATAAAGTGCCAAGTCACCTATTGAAAAGGACTATTCAAAAACCTTATCATTGTATCTTCTCTGTAAGGATTTGTTATAGGTTTGAATATGTTCAAGAGCATTAATGCGCTATTCATCAAGCATCGCACATTGTTGAAGACATTGTTATCTATAAGCATGATTATTGATAAGACCATTAACATAGATTCATAGTGAAGGAATTTATAAATCTAAAGGCATAATTGCATCAATGCCATAAACTAGGTTATAAGGAACTTAGTACTTGTGGCAATATGAATACTTATTCTATAAGCCCATAAAGCATAAGTTAATTAATTATATGACAATATTTTCCATGTTTATTAATAATTTTACCAAGAATTTTCTCAATTATCTTATTAGAAGCTTCAACTTGTCCATTAGATTCAAGGTAATAAGGAGTATAGAAGTGATGTTTAATGTGATATTTCTCAAGGATTTTCTTCACATCTTTATTTTTTAAATAAGTACCATTGTAAAAAATCAATGTGGAAGGTATACCAAATCGATAGATGATGTTATCTTGGATGAGATTACAAATAACATCAGTAGTAGTAGAGATAAGAGGGATAATTTCAACCTATTTAATGAAGTAATGAGTAGCAATGAGAATGAAGACATGTCCTTGTGATGAGGGAGGAGAATTTTTTCTAATGAGACTCAAACCCCATAAATGAAAAGGCCATGGGGAAACTTGGGATTGGAGTTAATGAGTAGGAGAACATATCAAATTTATATGTTGTTGACATTGATAGAATATTTTTAAAAATGCCAAAGAATCTTTTTCCATAGTTTTTAAATAGTATCCCATTCAAAGTAATTTATTAACCAAGAATTTTCTACCGAAATTCCCCCCCGCAAGAGCCTAAATGAGCTTCTTCTAGGGCCATTCAAATCTGAATTTGGTTAACGCATTGAAGGAGAAGACCATTGAAAATTCATTACTAAAGAATATTAGAAAGAATGATATATATTGTAGAAAGTTTTTGTATTCTATCTCTAGTGTTTCTTGTGGCCGAATTAGGAAACATACAATCTTGTAAATAATGAAATATATGAGAGTACCATTCACCTAAATCAACATTAAATCAATAATCAACCTAACTAGAGTTATAAAAAATAGCAAGATTCTTGACGTTAAGTATAATAAATTGATAATTCACATAAGGATCATCAATTATAATAAGGGAGGTAACACTTTCCATCAAATCAACATGCCTATTATCTTTCTATGGTAAAGGTAAGAAATAAATTATTTTAACAAGGATAAAAAAAGATCACAATACTGGGATAGTTTAGAATGTTTTGTCTGATAAGTTTCATTAACTTGTTTTACAATTAATTATAAGTCACCATAGATGCTTAAATGTTGTACATTAAGAGATAAAGCTACTTTTAACCTAATAATAAGAGCTTCATAGTTTTCTACATTGTTAGTGAAAAGGAAATTGAGATGATAAGAGAGATGAATTGGCTTCCCTAAAGGATAGGAGGTTTCCCTGAACCATAACCCCCCACCCAAAATTCTAGTTGTGAGTTTTGTCCCTGAATTCTAGTGCCTGCCCTGATATAAGGTGGTTGGCTAGATTCTATATGTAACAACCCATAGAATAGTATCCCCCCCACCAATATTACATATAAAATCTTTATCTATCTTTCAATCAAGTTTAGTTTCCTATGGAATGGTAGGGTTACTTCAAAATAAATACTCCAGTTCCTATGGGGACACTAGGGGAGTGGAAAAGTGCTTTTTTGTTCCTAGCTTGATACTGGTATGACACATCGCTAGAGCTATTTAAACATGTAGGTCCATCAATAAATAATTCCCATCTATTATTGGCATGTATAGGGAGGAAAAAGTCATTAGTAAAAGAAGTAGAATCAGGATTAGTATCAACTAAAGGAGCTTCAGCCAAATGGTTAGTTAAAGCTTGTCCTTTGATTTATTTTCGAGAGACAAATTTGAGGTCAAATTCACTAACATCATCACCTACTTAGAAATACATCCTTAAAGATAAATTTCATAGAAAAGATTCTTTAAGGGGTCAAACTTTGTGAGGACATGAGTTTCAACATTGAGAAGATAATGTCTTAATTTTCAAGTCGCGAAAACTAGGAAAGACATTATTTTTCAATTGAAGTATTCTTTCAACTCATCAAAATACTTTTCAAACTCATCATTCTAGTAATTTTTTGTCTTTCTTTAGTAATGAGGTGAAATGAATCATTTGATCTACAAGATACGACACAAACCTATGAATATGTTGAATTTTTTCATTGTAAACTTTAATGTTATAAAATATTTTAGGGAGGTGGAATTTTAACAATATCATCAATTTTTTTTGTATCCACTTTAATTACCATATTTGAGATGATGAATCCTATAATTTTTCTACCATCCACATCAAAAAGACATTTTTTTGGGTTCAAGCACATGTTTTACTTATGGATTTATTCAAAGATTTGTTGGAGAATACTAAAATGATCTTTGCAAGAAATTGATTTAGCCAAGATTTTTTTGACATAGTCTTTTAGAATTTTATGTACGTAATAATTAAAGATAAGAGTCATATCACATTGATATGTAGTCCAAAAGGCATAAAAACACAACAAGTTTCCCATGGTGTTATGACAACAATTTTATATTGACCTTGAGGAGGAATGAAAATTTGATTATATCCAAAAAACCAATCTATAAAGGATAATAAAACAAGTCCATCTACAGAATCAAGTATCATGTCAATATTTCAAAGAGGAAAGTAACCTTTTAAAGAATATTTATTTATATCTTGAAAATAGGTACAAATTCAAATCTTATTGTTAGGTTTAGCAATGACAACAATGTTTGAAATCCAAGGAGAATAGTCAATAGGATGAATGAAATTAGATCATCAATAAGTTTTTTTATTTCATCTTTAACAAGTAAAGTGATCTTAGGGTTCATTTTTCTAATATTTTATTTCACTAATTTAGCATTAGGAACTAAGACTATGTTATGAGTAACAATTCTAAAATCGATTGCAAAAATTCCAAAGAATGTCCAAGAAAATATATTTTGGAACTCATGAAAAAGAGTAGAAATATCTTATTGTTCATGTTCATCTAGGAAATTTCCAATTTTTTATCACTTTCTCCTTTTTGTAAGGGTCCATTTCAATATCAATGGTGTCAATTATCAAGAGATTATTTTTTGAGGGACATCCATAGGCAAAGGGAACTCATGTATCTTCTCTTCATCGACATCTTCTCCAAAGTAAGGTTCTATATTTAAATGGTAAGGGAAACCATGATTATGATGATAGCGAGGAAGACTATCATAAGCTCCTAAGAACTCAACCATGGGGTCATATGTAATGAAAGTATAAAGAGAAGACATAGTAGAGGTAGAATCAACATCTATAAGATGAAGATTAACAAGAGAAAGAGGTTTGGAGGATATGATAATATTGACATTAAGAGAATTTTTTTAAGACTTCTTAGAAGGTTTAAAAGGATTGCATTCAAGAGGCCAAAAGAATATTCACACACATAATTTTTGAAAGGAACTTAGATCCCTTTCTCATTCACATCACACCTATTAATACTATAACCATGTTTAGTTAAGAGATGATAACTGATACCATAATGAGAGGCCATATTTGAGAACAGGTTCATTTTATGTAGGTTCTATTGAAGGAACTTTATATTCTCCTATAAAAGAGGGTGTAAAATACAAGGATCTACAATCTTCATTTGATAGGAAATTGTTAGGAGAAGAAGTATCCCAAGAAGAAGGAGATTTATCTTATTGAATCAGGGTGGTAATAGTTTGAGAATCAAATTCAATGCATAAATAATTTTGTAACTTATCATCAACAACAAGGGTATACATGTTAAATTGTTATAGATGAACTTCAATTTTTGATGAAGCATTGATGAAATGAATTGCATGGCATGTAACCATGGTCATCCTAAGAGAAGGTTATAAGTGAGAGTATTAGGCATGACATGAATAGGTGTAGGTAAAGTGACAAGACCCAACTTAATATGTAAGGTGATAATACCTAAGCTTTGTTTAGTGACATTTTTAAAGACATGGATAAGAATAGAATCTGGTTGAATTAAAGAATTATCTACATTAATTTTATGAAAAAAAATCAATACTAAAAACCTTAAGACTAGATCCATTATCAATTAAATTTATTCAAATAAAATTACCATTGATAAGGACAACAACCATAAGATAAGCATGGTGATATTGAATTTCCTTAGAAGGTAACTCATCTTGAGAAAACACAATCCTAGCTTGAGTATTGGTTTCATTCATACAATCCAATAAGGAAGCTATATTAGTTTTCACATGAGGTGGAATAGTCATGTTTGTAAGGCTTTATGATCTAAGTGGATGAAGAAGTTGAATAAGCTCCCAAGGAGATATCTTGGTAGGAGTAGCATGTAATTGTTACACCAAATCATATTTTATTCCAAGATTTTGAGCGAGATAAGGTGCTAAAGGAAGTACTAGTCGAGAACAACATGAAGAGGATTAAAAAAAAGAGGATTAGTAGGTTGCTAATTGTTCCTTATGTTGTTTGTATAGGCAATTTCTTGGTAATTTTTAACAAAATCCAAAGGAAATTTTTCTTTTCCTTTCACATTTGTGATTGGTTTTTTAATATTTTGAAATAAATTTTCATCACTACAACCTTTAACAATAACACCATGCTAATTCATTGGTTGAGGAATATCATGATGAAGGTGAAAAACTACCTTGGGTTTTTCAACATTGTTAATATTGATGTCGGAGCATCCTAGGTGTAAGGGAAACCTTGAATCACCCAAAAATATTTATGATTTCTTTTCAATAAGAGCTATCTTGTGTAGAGCTGCTATTGTTGGAAATTTACTATTTTTAGTAAGTTTTTAGTTTGAGCTCAGAATGGTCTATTTTATTCCCTGGAGGCTCACTTTGGTCATATTAGCTTTCCACTAAAGTTTCATTGCCAGATCAATTCTAGTTTTGAAGAGATTGAAATTAAAGGCTTTAGAGGTTGCGAACAGGGTTGAAATTTTGGCTGACTAGAGCTTTCACTAATTAGATGGTGTAGAGAGCTTCACATCATTTCTGAAATGGGCTCATAATAGCCAATCGGGTCAACGAGTGATGACTTATGGTCTCTGGAAGTTGCACTACCTAAAATGGAGGAAAATGAATTTCCTCCAAAATTTCTTTTTGAGTTCCGAAATTTGTTTGAGTCAACTCAAATGTAATAAAAATAAAAAATAAATAACTCTAGGGTTGGTCAGCCTTAATGGCTAAATTTCTAGAACCTTCCCAGGCAGTCGAAAATTGTCTATATAAGGAAGGCTTGTAGTGTTTTCTAAGCAGTTCGGGGTAGTTATTCAAGGCTTTGTCAAGTACAAAATATTGTAAGGAAGACACCCATCTGGCTTTCCATATTGTATTTCTAAAATTTGTAATCCCACACTTGTGGAGATAATAAGAAGCTTGTTTTCTTTTCTTGTAAATTGTTGTTGTGTCTCTATTTATGTTATGTGTTTGTGGTGTTAAGAGGAGCACCCTTCATCAAATATAGCCATTCATATGTATCACATTTAAACCAACCTTTAGAAAAAGGATGGTTTAGGAGTTATAGAGAAGGATTGAATAAAGATGGAGTCCTCAAGGGATTCATCTAACATATCAAAGTCATCACAAATAAACAACTCATCAAAGGCTCTAAAGTATTGTACAAAGAAATAAAAAAATTTAAAGTAAATAAATGCAATTTTTAAACAAGAAAGAAACAAAATGAATACAAACAATAAAAAAATTTATTTTTAGAATGAACATGCAAAAGTAATGAAATGAAAATGTAGCTAATGTAAGAAAAATATTTTTGATCTTTTTATTGTTTAAAAAGCCACATATGCAATATCTAACTAATTGATCCAAAATGTAATATTCATGAAAGAGACAAGCTCACCAAAGTGTATAGTGGGAAATGTGAATCAATAGGGCATCAATTCTCAATTCCCAAGACATAGTGGAATATGAAACCACTACAAGATGAATATGATTGACCAACTCTAAATAGAGGAGAGTCAATGCAATATCTATTCTCATGGGGATTCTATTCCTTTGTTGCTTAGAATTAAGAAAATGAAAGACAAGGTCCTTATGCAGAATGACTAAAACTAGAATGATTAACCTTGCTAAAACTATAAATGTGGTACAAGAGAGAATATAGGAGAGCTTGTGTGCACATGTGAACCAAATAAGAGATGTCTAAATATAGATATGATTTTTTCACTTGTGGGACTACATAGACATGTAGGCCTCTAAATCTCGACCCCCAATACTAATATTGTTCTTGGGATAAATTTGAACTAATTTTGGGGGAAGAGGTCACTTGGGGAATCCTCTTCCTTGTAAGTTGGAGTAGGAATGTTAGATCAAGAAATATCTTAGAGAAGAGATCATGTATCTAGTACCTATTTTTAAATTTGTCTGCACCTAAAAATATAAGAACCTATGTGTGGGTAGCTATATAACAATTTTCCTTTGTCAAACCCCCATTTTGGTGATTCCCACTTAAATGGATAGCTAGTATGATAAAAATATGTGTGTGTGCTCATGAATCTAGAGTATGTCTAAGATTGCTATGAGCTAGTATGCATAAATGTAATTTAAAAATATACCCAAGTGCATTAGATTAAAACCCCATATGAATAATAACATGTAAATAGTCTAGATCTTAAGCTCAAATGTATATATTGTTGGAATGGAAAGATATAGGGATTGAGAGGGGAGGGGTGAATCAGTGCCCACAAAAACTTTTAACCATAAATCAGATCTACAAATAGTAGTATCTATTCGATCCAATTGAATCCATTGTATGCATCATTCATTCAATTAACTTGTAAAGGTAAATTGCATGAAATAAAACAATAACTAAATCACATAACACGAGTACTTTGGTTATACAGAAACCCTTCTTAAAAGGTAAAAAATGTGGTGGGGATGACACCCACAAATCTTCACTACTGAAGATAATAAAGGTTTCCTGTTAGGGCTACAAGTTGTGATCACTTCTGGTGATCTTACCCTGTTAGGAGTAACAAAAGATCAGCTAGATCTACCTTGTTAAAGGATTTCAACAACACTACTTCAGTGTGTACTCAATTAAGAGATTTACAAAAAGACTGTTAGGTCTACTCTGTTAGGATATTTTGTCTGTTACAATTGTTAGAGAATAACAGTAGGGTATCTGTAAAATTGACAACTAATACTTGTCTAATTTAGATCTATGAAATCACAATATTATATCACCTTTGTGTGTAGATATCTATCCTTTGTTCTACTCGGTAGCCGTGTCTGATTCTGAATAACTGAATGTCTGATTCACTGCTCAACTTTGTTTGAAAACTAATGTCTTGAAGGTGGCTACTGCTTCAAGATCTACTTCTCATTTCAAATATGTCCATGTAAAATGTTATGAATTACAATTATATAGCATAATTCTATTGTCGCTTAAATTTCATGACCTAATTAGGTTACAGTATCTTAGGAAAAACCCTAAGATCTACAATGTACAAAATTGACCTAGATCAAACTATTACATAGAGATCACCAACATATTTAACATGATTACAATTACAGTAAATGATCCTTAATCTTGGTAAAACATTTCATGAATCTATTGTAACTTTCTACATAGATAAATGTGCCAAAATTGATTACTATGTCATTTCCTAGATCGTTCGGTAAACACTAACAATGTTGCTTGGTTAATACACTGGTGCTCGGTGTCTATTCTGCTCGGTGTTTATTGACACTTAGTATTGGTATACATTGATGTTTGGTAAAATTGCTCTGGTTCTTGGTTATAACTATCATCTTTTTGTTCTTGGTACTGCCTTGAGATAACTCGGTGTGAAGGCTTATGTAGTTCAACCAACTAGCATGAATAGCGTGTAGTACTTCCTTTTACCGACTAGATAGAATAGGTAACTGACTGATCATGTTTGATACTAATGACAATCCTTAATGCTCAAATAGAGATAACAATCTCCCCCTTTGGCATTAGTATCAAAACCTTGAATGTATATAGACTTGATGTCTCAAAATTGTTCTAACTTCACCATATATACATAGATACCATAACTTAACAAAATTTCAAAAAATTTCTCCCCCTCGGTGCATGCTCCCAGTAGTATGTAGTAAACTTATCATTTTTTTATAAATTGGCATATACATTAGTTTTCCCCCTTTTTGATAATAATGCCAAATATAAAAGTGTATACTTACAATTTATCAAAAATGTGCCGGTGGGTTTTCTTCAATGAATCCAAGAGGTTTTCCCATTCCTCTTTCAAGTTGGTTAGAGCAATATGCTCAAGTCTGACTTCTGCATGCATGTCAAAGATATTTTCCAACACAAAAATCTCTGGTGTTGGAACTAGAACTTGTGCTTTGACAATCTGCTTCTCAAAAATTTTCAAATAAGGAAGCAACTCGGTTTGTAGCTTGGTGACTTGGTCACTTATCCTTTCTTCCTGCTTCCTTAGATCTTCTCTTAACCACCTAAGTTATTGAACCTTCAATATATGCTTAGCAAAAGAATCTGGCTATGTTAAGGCTTCTTGTGCACTGGCTTCAATTTTGGTATCCAGCTTTTAAATCTTCTCACTAATCTCAGCAGTGAAGGTCTCCATAGTGCAAAGCTTAATCAATATCTGACTAATTAACTAAGTAATAGATTATATATTGGTTATTACCTCAGATAATTTGACCTTGTTTATTGCCACTTCTTGGTTGATTTTCTCTGGAAGTTTATGTTGTATCTTTTATTCTGCCCTTTCGTCAATTCTTTTCTCAACTTCAATGTTAGGGGCATTGATTTCTTTTGCAAGGGTAGCACTTTGGGCCATTATAGGAGTATCCTCATTAATCTTTACCTCTGGTGTGACTTGTTGTAAGATGTCTCTTACATTTTTCAATATCTCATTGCTCTTGCATTCCTTTCTCAATTTCTCTTGGGCTTTCCTTGTGTAAAGTTCACCATATTTTCTTAGCTCTTTAGGATCTAGGGTCCTCGAATCACATTTTGGTATAACAATCACTTCTTCAAGTGTGCCTGGCCCTTTTCCATGTTTCTTTTTCTTCTTCTTTGGCTCTTAAGGTGAGCTCTTAATAAATAGTACAATTAGTTTTTCCTCAACATTCTGCTTTATTTGCCCGGTTGACACAATATCCTCCTTTTTCTGCTCCTTAGTAACCTGAGTGTTAGTAGACTGAGATGGAACTTCTGATGTTGTGTCAGGTGGGGTTGCCTTAGTTTCCTTTGCCTCTATTTATTTAGGCTCATTTTCTTCAGCAGGTGTGCTTGCTCCTTGGTCCCCTAATGTATCCATCAGTTGCTCAGGGATTGAGCCCTCGGGTTGTTCCTTAGAAACAATTTCAATATCTTCCATAAGAATAGGAAATTCACCTAGTAGTGATGTGATTGTTGGCTCAGTGAATGTACCTTCTTGTGTTTGAGCTCCAGCAACAGTCACATCATCATCATCATCTTGGTCATCATGATCACCATTTGTGATATCCTCTATGAGTACATCATCCCCTTTATGCTCAGTGAATTGGATCTCTGCCTAATCTGATGCATCCTGGACTAAGTTAATCTCCTCAGTGGCTTCATTGTAATCAGGTACCTTGGTATCTGATATGTCTATAGTTTTTTCTAAAGCTAAATCTACATCATCAGCATGAAGTCCTTTCCTTTTCTCTTCAACTTCCTTGCTGGTACTATTGCCATTTTTGCTGCCACTTCTTAGGCTTGTACTATTGAGGTCCAAATGAATTAAATTTCCTCATCTACATCTACAATATTGTCATCTAAAATTTGAAGTGCTCGGCTTTTCACTTTGAATCTCTTGGAGTGATTTGTCTTTAAGGCATCTATCTCTGATGCAGTGAGATGTGGCATTGTTGCAACTAGGGATTGTTCCCTCATCCTTTTCTCATCATCCAAGGCATATGCCCATTTCTAGTTTATTCTTTCATCTAATGCCTTTGGAAGATGTTTGCCAAACTCTAATGGAACTCTTTTGAACTTAATCATCATCTGGATGATTGCTTCTTCTAATTTATTATGATCCTCCATTGATAAAGACTCGAACTGACTAAGTTCAGGATCATTGAGTTCTCCATTCTCAATTATATCTTCTGCCACATAATCAATAGACTTATTCTTATTTCTTACGACTTTAAATTAATCTATATTATCACCATCTTCATCTAAATCATCTTTACCCCCTAATAAATTTGCTTCTTTTTCTTGGGGCTTTAGCAATAGTAGATTTATTACCTCTTTTGATGTAAGTCTTTATAGGTGTCAGTGCCTTAGGCTTTGAAATCTTCACTACTCCCTTTCTCAATGGTGGTGAAGCTACAGTAGTTTCCCTTGTGCATGCCCTTGTTTGCACTTCTGACTACATCTTCTTCAGAGTTGGTGAAGGAGAAACTGGTGTAGAGTCTTTTCCTTTGTCTAACTCGGATTCTTCACTATCATGAGGTTTATCAATTAACATAAACTAACCTTCAATTGCTACTTCAACCGATGAACTATCAAATGAACCACTATCATCTCCAAACTTCTCAACTAACTTCTTCATCATTTTCTTGGACTTCTTTATTATCTTACCGATAACCAGGCCTATTTTTATTCTTGACTTTGCCTCTTCATAAGTCCCAAACCTTTTAGCATTTGTATCCTTGGGTGTGGCCAATAGTGCCTTTATTGATTTAGAAGCAAAATCAATATTGACCTTGTAACCCAAAGGTGCTAACCATTTAGTTCTAGGCTCAAAAACCTTTATCAAAGTGTGGTCGGTGTCCACAAGAGAACATATCTCCTATTCATAGTCTTCTACTAACTGATTAGGAATTCTTCTCTGAGAATTCATTCTACTTTTAAATTGTTCAAAGTAGTTGTCTAGGACACTATTCAGATTATTTCCCAAATTCTTAATCAATTCTAAAATCTACGATATAACAGGCTTTTCCGTTGACCACTCAATATTACCGACAAAGGAAAAAAATCTTTGCACATAGAAAAATATGCAAACTAACAATGATCCAAACATACATGTGTTGGACTTTCCCGACCTGATTGTTTTCATATTTTCTTCAACTTGCTTCAGTAGAAGCTCGGCTAGGTCCAGCTGATAACCTTTCTTAATCATCTAGTGTGCAATGCCAATAGCTACACAAGGTACACTGTTCGGTCTACTTAACTGATAGATTTTGTAGCCTATGACATGTGCAAAAAATTTAACTTCTGGGTCCTTGATTGTACTAATCTTCAAAGCATGGCCATCCCATTTGACTCCTGTATTCTTCTCAATATCTTCTCTCAGTGAACTATGAACTACTTTCACTTTATCAGTTGTAGGATAACCAATGATAGCATTTATCATCTTCTTAGTGATCTCTACTGGTTCATCCAACCATAATCTTCCCTCATGAAACTGACTGAGCACAACCCTAATCCATTATGTTTTGAAGTTCTTCAAAAAATTTAGGGCATTTGTTAAACCTAGTACTTTAACTTGATTATATTTTGGTTTAAGTATACCATCTTCTCCGCAAATATTTTGATAAGGTGCACACATGTCGAAACCACCAATTTTTCCAATCTTACAGTGAATGTATGCCCTTATATCTTTGACTAACAGAACCCTAGGTGGTATGCTTGAAAAAGCTCCCACTAGATCGATTTTGGATGCAGCTTTGGGGTGAAGTTTGTATTTGGGTTCATTACAAGTAGTTGACATGATCAAATTTACTTCTTCCTCCTCTACAACTCTAGACTTGTTGATCTTTGATACGGATGCCATTTTCCTTAACTTAGGGTTTTAGTAAATACTTCAAATTAGCTTGGTAGTGACTGTACTTACTTGAAAATATTAAAGAACACGCTCGATTGAATCTGAATCTTGTTTGAATGCACCTGAAACTCTTTGCTCTTAAATTGCTTTGTGAAAATTCTTTCTCTTTGAAATCACTTTGTGAAAAATACACTAAGTCTTCTGACTATTTATAACTTTTTCAAATTCCTGCTCAAAATATTCATAATAAATGCTCTGACCTACTTACAACTTGACAACAACTGTCAACTTAGTGAATACTATGAAATATCAATAGCTCGGTTAACATATAACTTTCCACTTGATTATTACTGATACTCGGTTAACCTTGAATAATAGTCACCGATGAGTAACTCTTTACTTGGTCTTGCATATACCAACTATATGACTTTGATAGCTCAAAACTTATAAACCACAATGCATCTTATTTCATGCTGATTTGGTATGTGTACATCAAATATAAGGAACTATATGTAAAATATGATCAATTAGGAATATCAGTCCCATACATAGCCTTTTTTACTTAAGTAGAGGTGTCGATGTCATCCAATCCAATGGATGAGGTTTCACCGACTGCATTGCTTGACTTAGCATTAACACTTGATGCTTTTCTCCATAGTGTACTTTTTTTCTTCTTAATATCTACAATGGTATTGCCATTCTCAAATATATGTCCTTCTTCTAGTGCTCGATCTCTGCAATCCTTTCTTAGGTGACCGACCTTGTGACAATGCAAACATGCCATGCCAGTTCTTGTCCAACTTCAAGAATGTCCAATCCATCTCTTCATCATACAATTAGTTGCTATGTGTCCATACCTTCCTCATGTTGTGCAGTTGACCCATGTGTTATAATCGCAAGTGTAAGTATTACCTTGTCTTCTTGGTTGATAGTATTTGATCTTTTCCTTTGGTGTCCAGACTTGCTTCATCATTGTTCTGCATTCTTGTGAAGTATGTCCATGCTTGTTGCAAGTGTAACATAGTTTCTCCATGGTAGGATTGTTAAGAGTCTTATTCAACTTAGTTAGAACACTTATATGCTTAATGTCCAAATTTACCACAATAATAACAATAACCATTAAACTTAGGAGTGGTTTTTGGTTTACCTTGTGCTTTACTCCTGCAAACATTTGAAGTGTGGCTTGACTTGCTACAGTGATAGCATGTCAGTGTCTTAGATCTTGGACTTTGGTTGTTAATCATCTGTTCAGCTTGTTTGGATGATTCACCTTGCTTGGTATAGCCTAATCCTGCTTTGCTTCCAAGTCTTCTTTGATTGAACAGAAAATCATCAATCTTCTTAGAACTGTCTTCAACCTTTTTCATCATCACATTGTGTTGTAGCTGCATCTTTACTTTATTTCTCAGTTTTCCATTTTATTCCCTTAGTACTCCAATGTCTTCAAGTTTCCTTGAAAGCTCATTGTTTACTTGGTTTATTTCCTGGTTTACAACAATCATCTGATTGGATATTTCAAAGTGATGCTTGGTAAGTCTTAGAATCTCAGTTTCTTTCACTTGTAGTTGTTTAGTCATCTGTCTTTGGTCTTCAACTGCAAGATTCCTTTCTTGTTCAACTTGTCTACCATTATTCATGACATCAATCATTCTCACCATCTATGCCTCTTGATAGATTTGTAGGGCTTTCACTTGTTCAGTCAGATGAAGATTCTTTTCAAATAAATCAGATAATGCACTTTCAGAACCATCAGAGATACTGCTTGAGCTTAATCGAATATTTTCAAATAGATCATCAATGTCCTCTTCATGGTAGGTAGTCTAATTTTCCATAATAGCCATATTCTTTCTCTGAACCAGTAATTTCTTCAAAGTATCCTTTGCTTTCTTGTATTGCTCAATGAACATCTACATCTGAATCTTTTGATTCTCTATAGTTTTGTCTAACTTATATCTCTCCATGATTAGATCTTTCCTCTTCAGTGGTGAAACCATCCAATAAGAGATCTGAGCTTTGATACCAATTGTTGGAATGGAAAGATATAGGGATAGAGAGGGGAGGGGTGAATCAGTGCCCACAAAAACTTTTAACCATAAATTAGATATGCAAACAGTAGTATCTATTCTATCCAATTGAATCCATTGTATGCATCATTCATTCAATTAACTTGTAAAGATAAATTGCATGAAATCAAATAATAAAGGTTTCCTGTTAGGGATACAAGTTGCGATCACTTTTGGTGATCTTACCTTGTTAGGAGTAACCAAAGATCAGCTAGATCTAGCTTGTTAAAGGATTTCAACAACACTACTTGAGTGTGTACTGAGTTAAGAGATTTACAAAAAGACTATTAGGTCTACTCTATTAGGAGATTTTGTCTGTTACAATTGTTAGAGAATAACAGTAGGGTATCTGTAAAATTGACAATTAATACTTCTCTGATTCAGATCTATGAAATCAAAATACTATATCACCTTTGTGTGTAGATATCTATCCTCTGTTCTGCTCGGTAGCCTTGTCCGATTCTGGATAACTGAATGTCTGATTCACTTCTCAACTTTGTCTGAAAACTGATGTCTTGAATGTGGCTACTACTTCAAGATCTACTTCTCATTTCATCCATGTCCATGTAAAATGTTATGAATTACAATTATATAGCATACTGCTATTGAAGTTAATTAGGTTACAATATCTTAGGAAAAACCCCAAGATCTACGGTGTACAAAATTGACCTAGACCAAACTATTACATAGAGATCATCAACATATTTAATGATTACAATTACAATAAATGATCCTCGATCTTGGTAAAATGTTTTGTGAATCTGTTGTAATCATCTACATAGATAAATGTGCCAAAACTGATTACTATGCCATTTCCCGGATCGCTTGGTAAATGCTAACAATGTTGCTCGGTGTTTACTGACGCTTGGTATCGGTATACACTAATCCTTGGTAAAACTGCTCTGGTGCTCGGTTAGAACTGTCATCTTTTTTTTCTCGGTATTGCCTTGAGATAACTCGACGTGAAGGCTGATGTAGTTCAACTGACTAGCATGAATAGTTTTTAGTACTTCCTTTTACCGACTAGATAGCATAGGTAACCGACTGATCATCTTTGATACTAATGACAATCCTTAATGCTCAAATAGAGATAACATATATTTGAGGATAAAAATGTCAAAACTTATGTCAAGATTTGCAAGCTTTGAACGATTAACCAAGGATCTTTGGATGGTTCCATTCTAAAATTTGTAATTCAATTTAAGATATATTCATCTTGACAAGTTATCAACCTCTCTTGGAATTTGACCAATAAGATTAGAGAAAAATAAGTTCAAATACAACATTTGTAAACCTTGTGAGATTGAGAAGCGATGACAAGAGAAGGGAAGAAAGAATTCCAATGAAGGTTCAAGTACTTCAAATGTTATATTTGAAAGTGTTCCCCACAAATTTACCTATGCAATATGATTGGGATTGTGGAATTGTCATTGTGGAATACTATATTTGAAAGTGTCCCCATAAATATAAAAAAGTAAGACATCAGTAATAACAATAACACCAGAGATAATACCTATACCATCACCATCTTCATTTCACATTGTACAAAATTATATTCTTTTATACAAACAACTTAAATTTCAAAAAGCTTATCTACCTATAAAAATGAAAATCAAATATTATTATAATTTTAGATTAACCTTCAATTTTTTTCCCTAAATTAGTACAAACCAATATTAACAATACTCTATCTTACTTTCGTGGGAAATCTCCCTTACATTTTTACCAAATTTAGATAAGATACACACAGATTTGCACAAATTGATATGCAGAAAGAAGAAAAACAATATATATCGATTCCACACATAGACTAATAAATCCATCCAATATAATATTAACTACTAACTATTGGAATACTGAAATACTACAAAGTTTAGGATGTGGGTATCGTAACATCCATTATCGAAAAAACATACGACTAAAGCTCAACAACAGTTCTAAAATAAAACTAATTAGCACTCAGAAAGCTAACCTTGATATCAGAGAACGTAAACACGCCTGTTCAATTCTACCACCGCATACATATCAGTATATTTCATAAGGTAACAGCGAGCCTTATCCATGTCTATCTCCATGAATATGCTATCAGCACTAGGATCAGCCATGTATCTTTCCCATCCAATAATCTTTATGTCATCAGGCTTTTCCAATTTACTGTAATAACCTATTTTTAGTGTGTGGCCTGGTTGTGCTGGATAAGCATGCTTCTCAACACTGTCGCTGTATCCCCAACGGCAGCTGAATATGGAGAAGAAGTCATACAACCCTGTTTTTTCCTTGAAGAAGTTGACCTTAACATAATTGGCGATACCATTAAAAACCCTGTCGTAAAGCCTGTACAATCGGCCTCTATTTAAATCCAGCAGAATAATCACAAGACTGAATAGAGCTGAAAGCTTTACATAATTATTTGCCTGAAGCAATATAGGAAGAGAACTTATAAGCACCCAAAATTTACTGCTGAATTCGACATAGTTTAAGGTTGTAGGAACTACCAGACCAGCACCTTTACCACAAAAGTAAGTCTTTGTGAATATCTTTTCATAAGCCTCTGTTTCGGATAACTGCTTGGCGACTGCCAGTGACCCACTTATTCTTCTAAGGCTATCTACAAAGATTACGTCTTCACCGAAGAGTTGCCAGCATTTTAGCAAGTCACACAGTGGATGAATGTGTGTGAAGTAATGATTGTTATTGTGTTTGACTGTGAAGAAGTAAGGGCGATCTGGGTCATCTTCTTCAAAATGCCTGGTTACTTCTTCTAAATCTTTCCATTTGACTGGCTTACCATCAAAATAATCAAACAGATCACCAGGATAAGTATGATAGTCCCTACTGTCGCCCACAACAACAATTACAGCTGCTTTCTTCCTCCACCATTGGCTCAGTTTGAAAGGAAGATAAGATAGCACAAGAATGGTTAGCGTATTGCAGCGGATAAGCTGCCAAATCACATAAACCCATTGAGCCCACTGCGTCTCTGGTTTATTAAGCCACTGGGGCAACCCGTTTTCTATGTCAGAGAACAACTTCATCTTATGCTTCTAACACAAAATGAATGCAGCGAGTAGATGGGATTATCGCCTTTGAAATAGGGCAGATGCCAAAACAGTGAAATCATTAATGACGACTATATCATTAAAAAACGACATACACAGTGTGTACAAGGCGCGGGTAGAGGAGGCCACTCTATTTCTTTAATTACCTTTGAAACTTCTTCCCTTCATACGCATGTTTATTGTTTATTTTATCTACCGCAATTAAACATAAATTGAAAGACCTTTACAACTATTCTCAATGTAATATTCACGTTCTTGCAAATGGCCTTGAAAATGTCAAATGTGATTAAACTATACAAAAATCATTCCATTGGGTGCCTTAGTCAAACATGCAAATACAGGGGAGCATTTCAGAATTCTGCTTCATATATAAAAATGGGATCCTGTTAAGCTCCTTTAAAAATATGCTATTGACCAAATTTCAAAAATTATAAAACACAGCAGATTTTTGCGATTAACATTTGTTTTTCATGATCTAAATATTTTATGGTCTAAAATTACAAAAAATTTGCAAAAACATCATTATGTTTTTTTGGATCTCGGAAAAAAAGTTTGACATTTTTTTGTGTCTTTAGTGCATTTTGTAAGTAGCTTAGCCCACGTTATATAAATGTGCATTACTGCAAACAATGTTTCAAAACATGCATAGTCATTTAACAGGATTATATTTAATCATTAAATCTTGCAATTGATCCTTAATTCTCACAATTAGTGGGAAAGAGTAGTTGGCCATGTTCTCAAGTTAGTTTGGCATGTTCTAATAGTTGTGAAGATTTATCAATAGAATAAATATACATTATTGTTTGAATGTTAAAGTATGAATAAATACACAAAAAGCTATGTTAATCTATAGTCAATATAAAAAAAATAAACATTTCTCATTGATTGCATACATTACACGTGAGAAAATACATTGTTATTCATAATATGAGAAACCTATGATAAAAAAATATAGTTTACTTGGTAGACCATTTTAATAATAAATGCAAGGTCTTAGGTTCAAGTTTTACAGGATCTAGGAAAAACTCACTAGTTGATGAAAATATTGATTCCAAAAATATACTCAAGAAATCTAAAAAACTGCATTGTATGTTGCTTCTAGATTTGTTCCTCCAAACAAATAGTTTAGATTTCAAAACCTTGTTGAAAAGAAAGCGTTGATTCGAAAAACATACTCAAAATATCTAGAAAACAACTCCATTATAAATTCTTTCTAGATTTGTTCCTTCAAACAAATAGTTTGGATTTCAAAATCTTATTAAAAAGTTTTGTTCTAGATTTATTGCAAAATTTCTTGGTCTACTTTCCTATTTCCATCTTTTCAAAATAAGAGAGTAGAAAACTTATACCAAATATATTATTATATTTAGAAGAAGATTCCAATCCAAAAGAATTTAGATTGAATATACCTACTTATAATCATATTTAATAAAATTCAATAAAAATAATAAATGAACTTTTATATTTTAAAGAGATTATAAAAATAAAATAGATTAAACAAACCTACTTGTTATGATTATACTTAAAGTAAAATTTAATCTTAAAATTATAAAATACATTATATTCTAACTTTTAATAATTAAAAATTGGTATGGTACATGTGCATCGTAATATTGAATAGTCATATAAATCAAATAAACCCTAACAATAAAGATTAAAGTAATCTTTATTTTTTGTTTCTGACTACTAAAAAAACTTCTTTAGAAAAAAGATAATGTCTCCACTTCCTCAATGCCTCAACTATAGCATAAAACTCCTAATCATAGACAAAATATTTTCTTTTGGTATCATTCAACTTCTCACTAAAATAAGCAATGGGTTTACTTTCTTGACTCAAAATAGCTCCAATGACATTGCCACTAGCATCACAGTCTACTTGAAATATCTTATTAAAATCTTGAAGTGCCAAAACAAGCTTCTCTATAACTTTTCTCTTCAACAAATCAAAACACTATGTTGCTCTTGTAGTTCACTTAAACTCTTTTCTATCCCTTCTCATAGTTTTAGTCAAGGGTTCACAAATATTGCTAAAATTTTTGATAATTTTTTTGTAAAAGCTAGCTAAACCATGAAAAGATCTTACCTCAGTAGCACTCCTTAGAGTAGGCCATTCAAGGATAGCCTTCACTTTTTCTAGGTTCATTTTCAGACCATCTATTGAGACAAAAAATGCTAGGTACACTAACTCCTTTGTCACAAAACTGTAGCTCTTCAAGTTAATCAACAATTTTTTTTCCCTAAGCTTCTCAAAGAACCTATGAATATGTATTATATGTTCTTCCAATGTCTTACTAAAGATCAAAATATCATCCAAGTAAAGAGTAAAAAGCTTTCTCAAAAATTATTTCAATACCTCATTCATGAGCCACATAAATGTGGTTGGTACATTGGTTAGCCCAAAAGACATGACTAACCACTAATACAATCTTTCCTTTGTCTTGAAATTTGTCTTCCATTCATCTCCTTCTCTAATCTGGATTTGGTGATATCCACCCTTGAAGTTTTTCTTTGTGAATTCCTCACCCCCACTCAATCAATCCATAATGTCATCCATCCTTGGTAATGGAAACCTATACTGATAGTAATTTTAATGATAGCCCAAGAATATATACATAGCCTCCTTTGTCCATTTTTCTTTAGTGCTAGTATTGTTGGTGTAGCACATGGACTCAAACTCTCTCATATCAACCCCTTCTACAACAACTCTTTTACTTTTCTATTCAAATCTTTACTCTCTGCTAGAATCATTCTATGGGTTATCTTATTTAGGAAACTAGCTCTAGGAATCAAGTCTATTTGATGACTATTCTTTCTTATTGGTGGAAATCTATTAGGTACATTGTCAAATACAATATCTTGAAACTCATCCAATAAATCTAAAACATTCACAGGTAGATATTCTACTTCCTTTTTATCAAATCTTGGAATGAAAGAGAAACCCATGTTCATATTTTATACCTTCTAGAAACTTCCTTCCATCAACTAAACATATTCTTGCATTACTACATACCTTTTCCTATATTTCCTTTAATGACTTCAGCTTGTGTCAGACTCCATTCTATGTCAAAGAATAAGTATTTGCATACCCATCACATACTGCATGCGGAACAAATTGTCATGGTGTCCCTGAAAACATATAAAAATATCCATAGGCATGTTGGAAACTGCAATTGAAGCAATTGTTGTATTGTCATTGATGTCAAACCTTAACTAGTAAGACTGTTGCTACTTAAGAAAGTACTATATCTATTTGATTGATGAGAAGGGGACAGGAAAGGTTGGTAACAATAGTAACTAAGGAAAGGTTGAGTTATCTTGATACTACAATGAGTACTTGATTATGTTGCACAATGATAAGATAATGTATTATTTATCTTAGTAAGAATGAGGACTAAACTGGTAGGTTTAACTGAGCAAAAGAGGAGAAATCTAGTTTAAGCTGAGTGATGTTAGTGTTGACAGAGTTAATGTATGCCAAGAAAATTGAGTGTTGATTGAGCATCAGTTAATTGTTTGTCATGCCCATAAAAATCAGTCTAAAATCACACAAATGTTTTTTTTTTAAAAAGGAAAGGATTAATAGATCTAATATTAATGTTACAGGTTAACAGGGTGATCATGGCAATAGATCGCAAGGACTCCAGATAATCAAATTGATAACCAAAGTCGGTCACCAAAAGACACTAGCAGTTAAAGTTATGACAAGGGATTCCATTTAAGTGGTGACGTTGCAATCCAGTTCAATAGGGATAGAATGATCTATTCTCGATTAGCATTAGGTGATGCCAACAAGGTCTATCCAAGGATTCCTAATAGGTTAGCCAATCACTATTAAATTATTAGAGTGACCCTATTTCAAGGAATTAACCTAAAATAAACTAATCACAATGATTGAATCTAACAAACAAATTGTTGATTTAATATCCACCTAAATTATTTAGAGTGTAAAAGATGTTGCCTAGAACATTCTTTAAATAATGTTTTATAAAGATTGATTAACGATATCGATAAGTTTAAGTTATAATCTCCTAAAATAAACATTCAATTGAATGACGATAATAATTAGACGTGACATAGATTAATAAACTAATAATTATAATATACCAATTAATTAATATGGTTATTACCCAATTAATACAACATGAAAATATCATTTAATAATGTATTTAATTAATAATTTTAATTAAATAATATACATATATTTATTAATTAATAATTATAATATATTAACTAATTAATATAACATTAATTAATTAATATATTATAATAAATTAATTTTATATATATATATATATATATATATATATATATATATATATATATATATATATATATATATATATATATATATATATATATATATATATATATATTACATAATACTATAACAAATAATAATACCAACTCATTGAAAAAAAATCAATAAAATAAAAAAGGCATAACCTATGCTAAGCAAGAAAAATCAATTTAAAGGTTCACCTAAACTATAAACTAATCTAATCTTCTTAATTTATTTCTAGCAACTACCTACTAAAATTTCCCTAACCTACTCTCCTATCTTACTCCCTCCTTGACCCACGTGCCAAGGAAGGGAGGACCATCAAGTACTAGTCTACTGCCATGCTAAGCGCGCCAATGAAGGGAGGAGGAAGTTTTGGTTAAAAAGAAAAGAGTTTCTTGGAGGTGGGGCCCTCAAACACCCCTAAGCCCAAGTCAAACCTAGCATACATTCCTAGTGGCTAGTAAAAAATGCAAGAAGAGGGTGCGTGAACAGGAAGGGAAAGCTTGAGGAAGGGCGCAAGTAAACAGAGGGGCCCACAAGATCCCAAAGGTATGATATGACCCTAGGGAAAGTACTAAGCCTGCACTAGTACAAGTGCATTGTCCAATGAAAGGGGTAGTTTGGTAAAAAGAAAACCTGACTTCAAAATAGTGCGCCACTTTTTGGGATAGGAATTAAAAAGAGTGGAGTATTATATTTATTATAATTTTATTGCATTTTGTTGACTTGGAATAGGCATGTTCATAATATATTATATATAGCATTTCATTTTGAACAAGTAGATAATTTTTATAATAAAATAATGACTGTAGCAATGGAATTTGTATGGGAAATTTTCCCATACAAATTCCAGAGACCTGTAGGTCTCAATTGCCATTTTTTTTCTTTGCTTTGTTTCTCTTATAACTTGTTTGTGTTTTCAAATTTATTCTTCAACTATTCACTTGATTTAAATTTGATAAAATGCTTACTTTTAGATGAGGAATTTGGTTTCTCTAAAGGTTACTCTTAAGCACTAAAATTTCAATTTATGTTTGCATATTAAACTAATGATTTTCTCATCCAAAATAACAAGACAAGCTCACAATTTATTTGCATGATAAAAGGAGGTGAAACAGAGATTGATTTTTTTTTGAATCAATACATTTACACACAATGATCCTAAAACAAGATTTATAACATAATGAGAGTTCTCTTTTCATTTCAATAGCCTTCATTGTAATACATTGTAAATGACATTTAGCAAGAAGGAAATCTATTCTATTCTTAATAACAACTACATCTTTTCACTACTATCTCAAAGAGAAACTTCCATTTTTACATTTGAAAACACTCTATTCTATGGTCCTTGCTCTTCATAAGAACAAAATTATGCCATAACATAATAAAACCATCAACAAGTTTTACAAAACACCTCCTCACATCTCATTACAACAACACTTGATTCAATACATGCCTTGGAGAGTGAATCTCCATTACAAAATTACAAAGCTCATGGATATCACAAGATATCTTTTCAAGGATTCATTCACCATACAAAGTACTCCAACATAAAAATGATAACATCTTCAAATCTTCACAAGGTTACATCTCCATCTAAGAAGACTTCATGGCTCCAAAATCCTGCAATAAAACACAAATCCATAGGCCAAGGAGTGCTCACCTCCCAACCTAGGCTTCTATGAAGCCACCCCCGAGCTTGGGGAACCATCAAGAGACAAGGGAAAACACTCAAGCAAGCTCACAACAAAAGGACATGAAGACATAACTACATGAAAACTCCCTCCCAAGTTTGTTACAAAGAGTCTCATATGAACTCACATTGGGTGAAGGTGGAACTAAACCAAGCGGAGAAGCACATCTATTGATGGGAACAAAGCCATCACTTGGCTTCCTCATCAAATTTTCTTCTCTACAACACGACTCCACAAAAGAAATCCTTATGACCCCCATTCAACAAAATGTAAATAAAGATGGCTACATGGAGGCCATACTTCCATGTTCATCCCTCTCCATTCGAAAGAGACTCTGCACTCTTGGATGTCCCAACAAAGCCCTTCACCCTCAAGGCTACTCTTCCCTCCCAAGGGTGAGTGTGGCCTTGAGAACTCCCTAACAACACACTACAATTCACATGAAAACAAAGGAAAAGTTCAAGAGCAACAAGAATACTTCACATTCACAATGCTATGAAAATCATGAACATATCAAGTTCAAGACTTCTCATAGCTTACAAAGAAGAACACTACATAAAAACATGAATCACAAAGAAATAACTCCATTACTACAACATACAAATTCACAACACAACACTCCAAGAATCCATATTTTCATTATGCATACAACAACTATTATTCAAGAGAGCATTTTCTCTCAGCATGAAAAGAAAAACTACAACAACTAAGAGAAGTGAACCACCAACCTTGATCCACTGCTAAAGGAAGATAGTTGAAGATGAGCTTTTCCCAATATCCAAGGTCCTCCAATTTGGCAAAATCTCTAAATCTAGAGAGTGGGTGTCAACCTTTTCCAAAGGAAGAGGGCCCTCTAAAAAGGCCTCCACACACTCTCCTATGGATAAGGCTTGCATTCCTATTGGGTGGTCTTCCCAAAGGCCCTTACAAGGTTTCCAATTTTGGTCTCTTACAATGGTAAGCTAAAAAGGTGGAAACAGGACTTCCTTCTAAGTGGGTGGTGATCTATCCAAAGCTTGGTCCCAAAAGTTGATTCTCGTCCATCTTGGGAAACCAACTTTTGGATGGGTCATTTGGTCAACCAAGGGTTATCCTTTGGTGAAAAATGACCCTTACCCTATGGTATAACAAGTGGGGTAACTAAAAATGGTCAAAACTCTCCCCTAGGTGCCTTTTTAACCTTCCAAAAGTGCAAGCAAAGTTCAAATTCGAAATTCAAGGATTAGACAACACTCTAAGCTCTCTAATAAAGTGGTCTTCATGGTATCCTAAAGGTACCTTCCTAGGTTAGTGTTCAACCAATCCCCAAGTGGACATGTCATGGCCTCATGTACACACGTGTCAAGTGACACAATACAAAAAGACACTTCACATGCCATGTATATATCCACTTGGGCTCTCTCATCAAAAATAACATTCACAAATACATATAAATAAAAAACATTCATGCATCACACTTTACAAAATAAATACATCACAACGAGGTTATTGGCTTCTCACTAGAAGCAACCTTGGCTCAACAGATATTCACAATAGTCTTTGTGATGATTCTCCGAATTTCCATGGCCTATCTCCCTGCACACTCAATTCCAATATCAGTAGTCCAAGGAAATTAAAAATGAACATGTAAATACATAGCATTAGTAATCAAGTAATTCATCTGACAATTCATAAATTACATGACAATTGATTATCCACAACATACAACTCATCTTAAATACTTAATTCAATTAAATTCAAACATAAACATTGCATACATTTATAATTCGATTGCAATTAAACATTATCAGCATGTCATATTCATTCATCTATACAACACATAGTGAAGTATTCAATTCTTCACTAAATTAAGTATGTAGCGTATTGCATATCCAATTCAGTTGAAATTAAATGTCATCATGACACTCCTAAACTTCCCCTAAGTAATTAACATTTAGATTCATAATAGAAATCTCATCGTATCATATTTGAATCAAATCTCCATTTCCTAGTTACTTACATAAGAGTATAAAAGCCATCACTTCATCCAACATTCATAAATCAAAATACCATAATTTAGAATTCACATTATATCATAAAATAGTCATCAATAATTCGTTGCCTAGTATTTAACCCAAAATGAAATACACACCTCAACCTAATCCATTTCTTGATTTCATTTTCCTAACAACTCCTATCGACATAAATTCCCTAATTGCTCAACTCAGTATTTCATCTAGATCAATCATCATTATGTCAGTCATAGTGTATCATACAGTCAACATTGTGAGTAAAGAAAGCATCATAAAATGTAGTGTATTCTCATCTACTGTAATCTAATCTCTGACCCTAAGGAGTAAAATCAACTAACTAGTCAAAACATCGAGCCAATTACTAGGTCTACCATAACGATAATGTAAAAGCTATGACGGGTCTAGGGTGAGGCCTCACATTGTTGAGGAAACAGTTTTTAGTATTGACCGAGCTTTCTAGTATAGACCGAGAAGTTGAACATAATATTGACCAAGCGTTAGTATTTTTACATTTGAGGGGAATTCATATTTTCAGCTGACATTGTTGAATTTTTGGATTATGTAAAACATGTTGACTTGATTTATTGATTGTATGAAAGCATTTAATGCACTATAAACATTTTATTGTAAATCTTTACTTGAGATTTGAGATGTTTCTAGAAAAAGAAGACGAAGAACATAAAGTGGGTAGATTCAATGAATCTGACATAACCCTAAGATCTATGAAGGAGATCAAGTGGCAAAAGACATATTGACCTAAATGAAGTTTTATTTAGGAAACCTAAGCATGAGGCTGAACAGTGTGGTGGATAGAGGATACTGGTGGTGTTATTGACTGTACAAGCAGAGAAGGCTGAAGGAGAAGAGTTATGATTGCTTGAGGAGAATACCAAGCAAATCAGTGATGGTGATGGCAAAGATTCATGGTCAGTAAACCAATATATGTGTACGGAATTGGATCTGATATTTGCAAAGTGAGTTGTATGTTTTCAAATCATAACTACAGCTACTTTCTAACCATTGTAACAGTCAAAATCTTTTTAATAGAGGTTGACCTAACAGTCATATGTTAAATCATTTGAACAAGGTTGCATTCTAATGGAGTGTATGTAAGTCCTATAACAAGGCGCACTTTTAACAGAGTGGTTTAAATCCTTTAACTGGGTCACACCTAACAGTGCATTTGTAACCTTTGACAGGGTTGACTTTTAACCAAGCTCACTTCAGAAGAGTGAAAATAATAGTAGCATGTTACAAAGTGGTTTTTCCCAAATTGGGTTTCCACTATAAATTCTAGTGTCAATACTTGTGTGAATATTTTGGTTTAAACATTTCTATGTTTTACAAGTTAGATACAGCTGGTTAGTGGACTGCAATGTTATATGTTTCTATTATTCAATCAGTAATGATCGAGTAGTTGTTAATTGTTAGATTTGATTTGTTGAAGAGTTGTAAAGTTTGTTTTATACACATGGACCTGAGAAAAAATGATTCACCCCCCCTCTCTATTGATCTAAATCATCTAAACAACTGATATCAAAGTTGTCATGCTTACTATTGGTGTTTACAGAGAACAAGTTTGAAGGTACTTGAAGAAAATGATCAAGATGTATAAGGAGGTACCAAAGCTGAATAAGGAGAAATTTCCCACATGGAAAATTTTGATGAAGTTACATCTGGCCAGCATTGAAGATTTGGTAGAATATTACATTGATCATGAGTATACCACACCTGTTGCACCCTTGACTGCCAAGGAAATGAAAGCTAAGCAAGAACACAACCAAGAAATGTTGGAGATTGCATCTGCCCTAAGTTATCTAGAATTTGAAGACATCAAAGATTGTAGTACTGCAAAGCAAATGTGGGACACCCTTGCAACCATCTATGGTGGTGACATAAATGTGTTGAGAGCAAAAGCTAAGAGCCTAAGAGGTAAATTTGATGAAATGAAAATGCAAGAAGGTGAGAATATTGCACAATATTGTGGTAGAATTAAAGAAGATGTAAATGCTATTAGAGGAGAAAATGGAACTATTAATGATGAAACTATAATTGGAAAAGTATTGAGAACTTTGTGTATTATTTATGCTATCAAAATTTCAGCAATTTAGGAATCTAGATGTATCCCTAACAACAATCTTACTTTGGAAAGTTTGGTCGGCAAGCTTACTGCTTTTGAACTTTCTAACTATGATAACTTCACTGTTGGTAATATTCGTAAAGTTGAATCTTCTTTTAAGTCACAAATGGTTCTGAGTAAGTCAAAGAAGGAAAAAGAGAAATGCATAAGTGAAAGTGAAAGTGACAGTGACACATCTGATGAAGAACTTGAGGATCTAGAAGCTCTTATGGTTAGGAGACTGAGAAGGTGAAAAGGAAAATACAAAGGTAAACTCCCTATTATATGTTTTTCATGTAATAAAGTTGGTCATATAGCTGCTAGATGTCCTGATAGGAATGATAAGGATGAAGAAAGAGATAACAAGCACAAAGACAAAAGGGGTGACAGAAGCTATCGAAGATACAAGGACTATAAAGGAAAAGGTAAGAAATCTTGCTACATTGTTGAAGAAGAGACTAACACTGATAGTGATGATTTTGAAATTGAGGTTGTCTATGTTGCAATGAAAGATGAGTCTGATGAGGATGAGAAAACTACATTGATTTCCTATGTGAACAAGAATGATAAATGGATTATTGACGTTGATTGTTCACATCACATGACTGGTGACAAGAGTAAGTTTGATACCTTACATCATAATAAAGGTAAAAGTGTAAAATTTGGTAATGATGCACCATGTCCAGTTAAAGGAAAAGGATTGATTAAGATGACTGATAAGATCTCTTGTAAAAATGCATATTGGGTAGAGGGTCTTAACTATAATCTACTGAGTGTTGCATAGCTTAATAGTACTAGTTATCGAGTGAAATTTTGTCACAAAAAGGCTAAAATATTTAATGTCACTAGTGAACTGATCGGAAGTGGAGAATAGACTAGAGGTAATTTATTCTATCTTGACCTATCTAAAGAAACTTGTATGATTGCATAACTTGATGATATTTGGTTATGGCATAAGAGGCTATGTCATGTTAACTTTGATAATCTGGTAGAGATTAGTAAGAAAAATAAAGTGAGAGGTCTACCTAGATTGAGGAAGCCTAAGAATGTGATGTGTAAAGAATGTCAGTTAGGAAAGATGACCAAGTCAAGTTTCAAGAGCAAAACCTTTACTTCTAAGAATACTTTAGATTTGGTTCATGCTGACCTTTGTGGACCTATGGGTGTACAAAGCTATTATGGTGCTAGATATTTTATTTTTTTTGTTGATGATCATACCAGGATGATGCATGTAATGTTCTTAAAAGAAAAATATGACACTTTTCAATTCTTCAAGTGGTATTTGGCTAAGGTTGAAAAGGAGATATGAAGAAACCTGAAGTGTCTGAGATCTGGCCGTGGTGGAGAATTTATATCCAATGAATTTAATCTATTTTACAATGATAGAGGGATCAAAAGATAGATGTCTGCACCAAGGACTCCTCCAGAATGGTATAGCAGAAAGGAGGAATAGATCTATCCTAGATTGTGCAAGGACATTGTTGATTGAAAAGAATGTGGCACAAAACTACTGGAAGGAAGCTATAAGTACAACTATTTACACTCTTAACCAAGTACAGATAAAGAAAGGTACAAATCTGACACCTTATGAGTTATGAAATAGGTATGCACTGAATGTAAAATACTTTAGAATCTTTGGAAGTAAATGTTACATACTAAAGGAAAATAGGAATGGAAAATTTGATGCTAAAAGCGATGAAGGTATATTCCTAGGCTATTCCACAAAAGTAAAGCTTATAAGTGTTTGAACTCTAACACTAACAAAATTGTGGAAAGTGTGAATGTCAAGATTGATGAGCATGTAGAAAGGAATGAAGCTGATAGTAAAAGAAGACTAGAAGATTACAGATCTTTTGTGTATGTAGAGGAAGAAGAGGCAAGTGGCAAACTTGCACCGGATGTCGAGTCTCAGGTAAGCAATGCTGAGCATCAGGAAAATAGTGCCGAGAGAGAAGAAGAATATGCCAAGTATCAGGAAGATGCTGTTGAGTATCAAGAATTGATTACCAAGCATTCATAAGATGAATTTGACAATTCTATTGGGGAACCTGATGAATTAGAGGAGAGGAGAGCCGAACCTATTTTGGAAAAATATGTAAGGAGATGTCACAAGCCTAAATAGATAATTGGAGACAAAGATACTGGAGTTCTAACCAGAAGAAAGACAAAGGATCCAACATGTTTACTATGTGAATTCGAGCCTAAGACAACAAAGGAGGCATAGGAGAATGAAGACTAGATACAAGTAATGAATGAAGAGATAGATCAGATAGAGAAGAATGATACCTAGACTCTAGCACTGAGATGTGAAAATAAAAATGTCATTGGGACAAAGTGGGTATTCTAAAATAAGTTGAATGAGCATGGTGAAATCACAAGAAACAAAGCTAGGCTGGTATGCAAAGGCTACAGACAAGAAGAAGGGATAGATTATGGGGAAAAATTTGCCCCTGCAGCTAGATTGGAAGGAGTAAGAACTCTACTTGCATATGTTGCTTATAAATATTTCAAGGTATACCAAATGGATGTTAAGTCTGCAATTTTAAATGGTATATTAGAAGAAGAAGTGTACATTGAACAACCAGAAGGTTTTGTTGATCAAAACAGAAGACACATGGTTTGCAAACTGAACAAAGCACTATATGGATTAAAGCAAGCTCCCAGAGCATGGTATGAGAGATTGCATAAGTACTTAATACAAATTGGATTCTCAAGGACAAATGATACAAGCAATCTATACATGAAGGATGAAAAAGGTAAAGGAATCTTGTTAGCAAATATTTTTGTTGATGATATTATTTTTCATGGACAAGATACCTTGTGTAAGAGATTTTCACATGAAATGCAAACAAAATTTGAAATGAGTATGTTTGGTGAGATCAATTTTTTGTTGGTTTACAAGTATATCAGATGGAAAAAGAAATTTTCATTACACAGTCCAAATACATTCATGAGATATTGAAAACTTTTGGAATGGAAGATTCTAGACCAATGAGTACTCCCATGGCTACTAGACAAAAGTTTTCTAAGAGTGATGAAGCTGCGAAAGTAAACCAGACTTTGTACAAATCTATGATTGGAAAACTACAGTATATTGTACATAGTAGACCAGATATTACATTAGCTATTGGGATTGTGGTGAGATTCTCTGCTAATCCTAAGGAAACACACATGATGGTTGTCAAGAGAATAATGAGATACTTGAAAGGAACTGCTGATTATGGGTATATTACAAAAAGGATGAAAAATTTGAACTAAGAGTATACACAGATGTTGATTGGGCAAGAAATGTAGATGATAGAAAGAGTACTAGTGGTGGAGCTTTCTTTCTTGTACAGAGATTAGTTTCCTAGACAAGCAAGAAACAAAACTACATTTCCCAATCTACTGTTGAAGTCGAGTATGTGGCTGCAGCTGTGAACTGTTCAAATCTAATATGGATAAAACAATTGTTGATGATTATGAAAGAAGAAATCACTGAACCAGTTGTTATCTTCTATGATAACACAAGTGCTATCAACATCTCTAAGAATCCAGTGATATACACAAAGACCAAACACATTGCAATCAAGTATTACTACTTGAGAGAGCTAGTACAAGATAAAGAGGTCCGAATGGAATATGTGAATACAAAGGAACAATTAGCAGACATATTCACTAAAGCTTTACCTAAAGAAGCGCATGAATAGCTGAGAAGCCAATTAGGGGTCCTTCCCCTAACTGAGGCTGCCTACTCAAGCTAGGAGCACTGCATCAAATGTGCTGCAAAGAATATTTGACAAGTTGATGCAGAAGAAGGTCACACTTTAGGACTGGCCTAGAGTTCTAAAAAGAAGAGCAAAGCCAAGAATCAGTCATAAGCAAGATGACAGAGGGAGAAATACTAAACTGAATAGATAATATCTACATTTGGAGGATGTGTGTTTTAGTTGTTGCTTTGTCATTTTTGTCAAAGAGGGAGATGAACAAAGATGATAATAACACATGACAGAGATGAAAGTAACCTAAGGAAGAGGAACAGAGATGAAGGATCAAGATAGAGGGAGATTTATAGTTTCTGGATGGTCACAGAAGCAAGGCTAATAGATTCTAAATCAAAATGAAGCTAAGGATATTACAAATATTTTTGATTAACATATAAGTTTTTTTTTTTTGGATTGGTTGGTAATCCATGTGTTATTTATGTGATATCATATGATGTTTCCATCAATGCCAAAGAGGGAGATTGTTGGAAACTATAATTGAAGCAATTGTTGTATTGTCATTGATGTCAAACCTTAACTAGTAAGATTGTTGCTACTTAGGAAAGTACTATATCTATTTGATTGATGAGAAGGGGATAGGCAAGGTTGGTAACAATAGAACCTAAGGAAAGGTTGAGTTATCTTAATACTACAATGAGTACATGATTATGTTGCATAATGATAAGATAATGTATTATTTATTTTAGTAAGATTGGGGACTAAACTGGTAGGCTTAACTGAGAAAAAGAGGAGAAATCTAGTTTAATCCAAGTGATGTTAGTGTCGACCAAGTTAATATATGCCGAGAAAATCCAATGTTGACTGAGCATCAGTTAATTGTCGAGGAAACAGATTTTAGTATTGACTGAGCTTTCTAGTATAGACCGAGAAGTTGAACATAGTATTGACTGAGCATTAGTATTTTTACATTTGAGGGGAATTTAGATTTCCAACTGACATTGTTGAATTCTTAGATTATGTAAAATGTGTTGACTTTATTTATTGATTGTATGAAAGCATTTAATGCACTATAAAATTTTTTATTGTAAATCTTTAAGAGATTTGAGATGTTTCTAGAAAAAGAAGATGAAGAACATAAAGCGGGTAGATTCAATGAATCTGACCTAACCCTAAGATCTACGAAGGAGATCAAACAGCAAAAGACATATTGACCTAAATGAAGTTGTATTTAGGAAACCTAAAGCATGAGGTTGAACAGTGTGGTGGATAGAGGATACTGGTGGTGTTATTAACTATACAAGCAGAGAACGCTGAAGGAGAAGAGTTATGATTGCTTGAGGAGAATACCGAGCAGATTAGTGATGGTGATGGCAAAGATTCATAGTCTGTAAACTAGTATATGTGTACAGAATTGGATCTAATATTTGCAAAGTGAGTTGTATGTTTTTTAGATCATTACTACTACTACTTTCTAACCATTGTAATAGTCAAAATCCTTTTAACAGAGGTTGACCTAATAGTCATATGTTAAATCCTTTGATTAAGGTTTCATTCTAATGGAGTGTATGTAAGTCCTATAAGAAGGCATACTTTTAACAAAGTGGTTTAAATCCTTTAACTAGGTCACATCTGATAGTGTGTTTGTAACCTTTGACAGGGTTGGCTTTTAACCAAGCTCACTTCAGAAGAGTGAAAATAATTGTAGCATGTTACAAAGTGGTTTTTCCCAAATTGGGTTTCCACTATAAATCCTAGTGTCAATACTTGTGTGAATGTTTTGGTTTAAACATTTCTATGTTTTACAAGTTAGATACAGCTGGGTAGTGAACTGCAATGTTATATGTTTCTATTATGCAATCAGTAATGACCGAGTAGTTGTTAATTGTTAGATCTAATTTTTTGAAGAGTTGAAAAGTTTGTTTTATACATCTGGACCTGAGAACAACTGATTCAGCCCCCCTCTTTGTTGTTCTAAATCATATTAACAAGGCATACTATCACATTATACCTCATAATGATAGTTTTCACTTTTGAAATTTATGAGACATTATTCATTGACCAAAGATTCAAGTGATCCTTCTGCAACCAAGCAATCCTATAGGGATTCAAATGCTTTCTTCTCTCTACCTTCAATTTATCAATCATTTCCTGTGAAACAAGGTTATTAGTACTACCACTATCAATAATGACATTGCATAGTTTACCACTACACTTACACCTTGTGTGAAACAAATTGAAATAGGGTAGATGCAAAAACCTTCTTTTAGCATAGGGTAGCTCACAAAGAAGGGAAATTATTGATGACTATGTCATTAGAAAAAGACTATACAATGTGTATAGGTCACATGTAGAGGAAGCCGCTCCATTTCTTTATGTTTTAAACTTCTTTTCTTTGTAAGGATATTTATTGTTTATTTTATCTACTCTAGGTAAACATAAATTGAAAGACCTTGACAACTATTGATAACTGATGTTGAGTTTATGTAACTCCTAAAAATAGCCTGGATTTATTGGATAGTTTTTTAAGTTTTAATTCAGCTTTAGTTTTTTTAAGTTTTATTTAGGTTGTAGTTATTTTTATTTCAAAATAAAGTATGCCTATCATGCAAGGTTGGAGTTTCTAGATAAGTCTACTTTATTCAATGAAACGTGTTTTAATCTATTTTTTGAGTTTTTAGTAGTTTTTTTTAGAGCTGTAATTTCAATAAATTTATAGCCTTTATTTTATTTTTCAAGCTACCATGTATTTTGTAAGACTTCAATAAAATTATGAGGTTTTCTTCTCTAAAATAGAGTTCATATTTTTATAATTATTGTTTATAGTTTTTCATTCTTTTTGGATGCTATTAGAGTTTTTACATTTAGTATTAGAGCAAATTTTGATTTATTTTTCATTTTAGAAGTACTACCCATGTATAATATATCATCAACATACAAACTTATGACAACATTATCATTACCTTCTTATTTGTAGTAAAGGGTAGGTTCACTCTTACTTCTCTTGAAGCCAATATCTTGAAATCAACCATCAATTCTTTCATACCATACTTTTGGTACTTTCTTGAGGCTATACAAAGCCTTCTTCAACATATAGACATGTTCTTCTTTTCCTTCCACTTGAAAACCTTGTGGCTTCTCCACATATACTTCCTCGTCTAAGTACCCAATTAAGAAAGCACTTTTCACGTCCCTATGATGTATGCTCCAATTCTCTTGAGATGTTAATGAAATCAACATTGTAATAGTCTCTTGCCTTGCTACCAGTGCAAATATCTCTTCATAATAAATCCCATACTTCTTTGTGAATCATTTGGCAATAAGTCTTGCGTTATGTCTTTCAACACTCCCATCATTGTTGAACTTTGTCTTATACACCCATTTGGTGTCAATCTACTTCTTATGATGTGGAAATTTTATAAGATACCAAGTATCATTCCTATGAATGGAATCCAAGTCTTCTTGCATAGCTTGCATCGAAACCTCATTAATACATGCCTCTTCAAAATATGATGGTTCAAAATCAGCCTTGGTGAATAAAGAAAACTTAATTATCTCACCTCTCAGATTTTCTTCATGTGCATGATTTGGACACCTTTGATAGATATCACTCATCTTTTTTGTCTTCTTTGTAGGCCTTGTAATTGAATTTGGACTTGAAGAAGTAGATGAAGGGCCACTTGGTGGATTTGAATCATGTGAAATAGAAACATTAGTGGGCTACTCATGATCAATATCATTAATAATATTATCACATAAAAAAAAATTTGTTTCTTCAACATGGTCTTTTTGATGACCGTGCACTGACCCTTTTTTATGAGGATAGATTAAGGGATTCCTCTATAGATATTAATGAGTTGGATTTCACTCCTTAGATGCAAATTTCAAAGAATGAAGGTGCACCCCTTACTACCACAAACACATAACAGATATAGAGAAACAACAACAATATGCAAGAACAGAAAATTGGCTTCTTATTATCTCCACAAATGTGGAATTACAAACTTTCAGAATTACAATATGCAAAGCCACATGGGCATTCCCTTACAATATTCTGTAGGACAAAGCCTCGAACTATTACCCAGATCCACTACCCAGAACTATTCTGAACTGCCTAAGACAATAATACAGCCTTCCTTATATAGGCAATTTTCCACCGCCTGGGAAGGTTCCAGAATTTTAGCCAATAAGGCCGACCAACTTAGAATTATTTTATTTTACATTTTATTACATCATAGTCGGCTCAAGATAACCTTTGAAACTTGAACAGAAATTTTGAAGAAAATTATTTTCTGCCATTTCAGGTGGCCCAACTTCCGAAGACCATAAGTCATCACCAGTTGACCCGCTCGGCTATTATAACCCCATTTCGGAAATGCCACGAAGCGCTCTACAGGCTCGATCAATGCAAGTGCCCATCACCCAAATTTTCGACCTCATCCGGGGCCTCTAAAGCCTTCAAAACTGAGTTCAAAGTTTCTGTACCCTGCTGCCAATACCGAAAATCTTCAATATCTTCCAATATACACTTGATCTGGAAATGAAACTTTACTGGCAGACTTATATGACCAAAATGAACCTCCAAGAAAGAAATCAGATCATTCTGAGCACATACAAAAATTACCAAAAATAGTAACTTTCCATAAATAGCAGCTCTGCACAAAATAGACCTTATTGAATACAAAAATAGAAATATTTTTGGGTGATGCAAGATTGCTCTTACACCCAGGATGCTCCTGCATCAGAGTTGGATTTCACTCCTTAGATGCAAATTTCAAAGAATGAAGGTGCAACCAATAGCTCTAAGAATAATAGAGGTCAAGGAAGGTGTCATAATCAAAATCGAAATCGAAATGAGAACTATTCGAAAGAGGAAAATGCAAGAAAGGAAAAAAATCTAGAGGAAGAGGTAGAAAATAAAATGATATGTATACTTATGACTGTTTTCACATCAAGCATTGAAGAAGACAAGGTAAACATAGTTACAAATGAGTCTCCCTATCATTTTTAATTATTTGATTATAATGTTCAAACTAAGGAAGTGAAAATGTATGTTGATAATAAGGTTGCTAATGAAGATGATGTAAATTTGTTTGTTAATGAGGTATATGCAGATTTGCAAGGGTATTATGCAAATTGTGGTAATGGAGAATATGCTGGTCTATTATATGATGAAGACATAAATGATGATGCTACCGAGGTATATGCACAAGAAATGAAATTTTGAGACATAAAGTCCAAGAGGGTGTTGAATAGGAGATGGGTTAACAAAAAGAAGAGGAACAAGGACTTAGGCGCATTTACAAAGATGAAGGACAAATTACCAAAGAAATGGAAGACCAGGAAAGAGTAGACTTACATTCAAGAGGGATGATGTAGATTTATAGAGAGACAATTGAATAGTAATATTGGATGATGTGGATTGATAGAGAGACAATTTTTTTTTTAAATAGGTGTTATTTGATTTTATTAAAATGGTGAGCTTCACATTAGCATATCAATTTTATAAGTACTAAGTATTGAGTGGTTGAAATTTAGAATATAAATATTTATTATATTATTTATAAAAGAAAATAAGAGTTTTGTTTTAATTTATGTCAAGTTAGAAATATGTTTAATTAGTGAAAAACTACATCTTGTATATTATTTATTAAATAGTAAGATGAGATAGACTAATTATTTTATTTGATTTAAATGATGAGCCTCACATTAGCGTATCAATTTTATAGGTAATAAGTATTTGGTGGTTTAAATTTCCAATAGGATGTTGGAAATATTTTTAATTACATGCAAGTTGTATATTATTTATTAAATAGTAAGTAAAGAGTGATTTTTAAATTTTGTTGTATTTTGTTTCATATAGAATATGCAATGAATAAAAAATGTTTATTCTTTCCATATTGAATAATAGATTATGTATGATGTATATAAAATAGAGTTTGAATAATTAAATAAATAATATTTATTAGGATAAAAATAAATAATTAATAATATTCTACTGATAATGTGACTAGTCAAATTATTATTAATACCCTTACAAACATTAAAATATGTTCAACTACTCCCCTAATTATAACAGTAAAAGATTCCCACCAATTTGATAATTGCAAATATTCCATCCACTATTAATCCCATCGACCTAGGATGAACATTTTCAATTACCTTCTAAAAGAATGGAACCACAGTTGTGTGTGTTTATGGTCGGTAGGGAAGAAAAATAGATACTTCAGTGAGTAGCCATTACATGCAACTAGCCATTTCTTTCAAAGATTGATTCGTCCTCTCAACTACAATAGTTTTTTTTTTAAGTGTATGGAACTATATATGAAATCTTTAAGTTGCACAATAATTTCATGATTAATTTTGATTGGGACATTTACTTAAATATGATGGGAGATGTGCACTATTAAATGGAATAAGTGCACATTTAATGGGAGGTTCTGATTGAAGTGTGGGGAGAGTTGAATTTCAGCCAGTGGTGTATAAAATCCTTAAGCATCCAATAATTTTATACTTGATTTTGATTGGAAATATTTTCTTTAATATGATTGAATGAAATATATACCATTGAATGAAATATATTTCCCTGCTTAATGGGGGATTCCAACTAAAGTGCGGGGAGAGTCATATCTTAGTCAGTGTATGAAATCTTTGAGCAGTACAATAATTATATGCTTTATTTTGTTAGGATAGGAAGAGTTGGATTTTAGTAAGTGATACGTGAAATTTTTGAAGTGATGAGGTAATTAATACATGATTTTATAGGGAACATTTTATTTAGTATGATCAGAGGTTTATACTATTAACCTGCATCGTCCCAAATTTGATGGGAGGTTCCAACTAAAGTGTAGACAGAGTTATATTGTTAATAATGTATGGAATCTTTGATCGATTCAATAATTTTATATTTGATTTTTATTGGGAACATTTTCTTTATACTAATAGGATGCATGTCCTATTAAATGACATCATCACATATTTGATGCGAGCTTCCTTGACTAAAATGAAAGATAAAATCTATTCCAAAGAGGGAGGTATATGAATATATCTAAAGGATTAATTGAAGTTACTTGGAGGGAGTGAGCCAAAGAAAATAATATTCATAAAAGTGACAAAGTGTAGTATAGGCAATGAGCCAAAGGAAGCTAATATTTTTAAGGAGAGGTATACAGTGGAAGCTAAGCATCAATTCTTGGTAAGTATATTTTTATGAGGTTGCAACCTCTTTTTATTAGTGTTTTATTTTATAGAGAGTATTGAAATTCCTTTGGTTGTAGCCATACAACTAAGTTTTAGTAAATTGTAACTTTTGGTTGTAGCACATAAAATTTAATGTATTTTTTTAATATTTTTTAGGTTATATTCTGATAATATAGCTCCAAATAGATTGATCACCATGTGTTTTACCTTGTTGGTTCTTACATGTAAATCTGGTGTTTCATGCTTAATTGTGTTGGATGCTTTGTTTCTTCTTAATTTCATTACTGCTAATTTACATTTCTTGTGAAGTGTGATTTCAAATAGAAAAAGGTATTGATTTGAAGATGTTACTTATTCACCCACCCTCTCAAAATTCTAGTTTGTGTAACAAGATCACCATTAGGTGGCTCAAAAGTATGACCATAAACAATAGTCATTGAGACAATAAATTCACTGTAATATTATAAGGCTATTGTAGGGGAATATTTAAAATTTATAAAATAAAATGACTAAATTTTATGCTTTTAATGAGAAAGAGAGAACATTATTTTGATACCCATTACTATGAAATTTTTTTGTATTAGGGGATTATATGGGTAGTGGTGGGCACCCCATTATATGGTAGGGGTCCCTATGATGGGATTAGCTCTTGTGGGGGCATAATGAAGAAAATAAAGCACCTAAAAAAATTATAGAATAGCCTGAATACTTCGTAGTTTCGTAACATCTATAATTAAAATATAAATATTGGAAAATGTAAAAAACTTGAGTATGATATTATTTATCTTGGTTGACTGTATGTAGCTAGATTATGAATGGTTTAGTCTTAGTGTAGGTTAATTTTGTAGGTTTTTCCCCTCTTAATTTTTTTAAAAAATTTATCCACATATTTGAAATCATAGATTTACATTGGATAATAGGGTATAGTATAATTTGATAGAGAGGAAAATTTAAAATTTGGTTTATTAATTGGTTGCTTTGATTCAAATAGTAAGCCTTGTATCCGCATATATTTATTTTACAAGTATTGAATATTTAGTGGTTGAAATATCCAATTTGAACATTTATTTGGCTTAATAGATGGTCACATTGGAGGTTAGAGGTAGTGGAGGCTAGAGGATTTGTATCATCCCAAGCTAGCTTTATGTTTAGAGGTGGTGTTTTGTATTAGAAGCACATGCTATTTTTTCTTTCCATTTTTTACATTGACATAATTGAAGAATGCATATATTATGAAGTATATTTTTTTGAAGATAAATAAGGATTTTGTGAGCTCAATATGGAAATTTGGTCAAATATTCCAAGATTTTATGATTTTGACAAATTACACCCTTTTTAGGATCGCGACACAATTCATAAAAAAAATGTAGAAAAATGTGATATTATTTGTAATAAAAATCTAAATGTTGAAAAATGTAGAAAATCTAGGTTTAGTATCCTTGAGAGCTCTAATTATATGTAATGAGATTATAAACGACCTATAGATGATACTAATTTATTTCTTAATTTCAGTTTTTTAAAAATAAATGGTTGAATTTGACATGAAAACTACACAATTGAAGCTCGATAGAAATATTTAACTTGATGTGGAGCATATCTCCTACTTGTTAATTACCTAGGTAAATGGGATTTATAATGAATGTTTCATAAGACACAACACTAATGGTTTGCAAGCTAAGGGGGATTAACTTTGGAGGAAACTTTGTAGTTAAACATGATTGAGTTGGAGTAGTACAGGGATGTGTGGCTTCTTGGGAAGGTCCACTACTTCACCTTCATGAGCATCAACTAGATGTAATAAGTGTCAAGTATTTCATTCATTCTCATGAGAGATGGGTTCTTGTGAACCACTACTCATGAAACATGGGTCAATGAGTTTGACTAAAAAACTACTCAATTAAATCTTGATAACATTATCGCAAATTAAGTTATTGTTGAAGATATCTCCTTATCAATTGATGAGCTAAGGAGGATCTATAATGAATGGTTCATAAGGAACCATACCTGTTAAAGGTTCTACAAATAGGGTTGCAAGCGATGTAGGCTATACCTTGGAGGACACTTGAATGTAAACTGCGTTTGAGTTGGAGTATTGCTGAGATGGGTGACCTCTTGGGAAGGCCCAATGATTCACCTCTATGAGCATCACCTAGATATAATGAGTGTTAAGATGGGTCAATGAGTTTGACTCGAAATGATCTAGGTGGATATTTTCACCAAAAATTGAAGTGTTTGAAATGGTCTAGAAATAAGAACCATGTTGAAGTGCTTAGTAAAATTGACCAAATACAACTTGAATGGAGTCAATCAAAGGTTGTATGCTCGTGTTATAGATGGTCAAAGCTTTTGAAAAGGTGGGTTGATTTAATGATGTCAACTAGTATAGTCATCATGGAAGCTGGCAATATGGTAGGCACAGGGGTGATAAAATGGAAGATTTCAAAAAATGCAAAGATGGCATGTGTCCATGAAGGTGAATTTAAAACAACAATATGGCCCAATGAGATGATGCCATGTGGCACCTGTGGTTGACTAGACATGGTTTGACTGTGCATTTCCATTGATCAAAATATTGGTTGTGAAATTCAAACCCCAACCTCTTCTTTACCATTCTCAATTATTGCAAGTGCGCCAACCATTCACATTATATAATGGCTGTAGGTTTTAATTAAAGATTGATCAAGGAATGGTCATGACTAAAAGGGGAGGTCGGAATAAGTTTTATTTAAACCACTCACAACCACTATGCCAACTACTTCTTTCAAAACATGATTAGGGAAAATTATATATATATATTGATGGAATATGGATGAAGTGACTGAGAGGGGGGGGGGGGGGGGGGTGAATCAGTCAACCATAAAACACTTCACTATTATTTCTTTCCAGATCCCTTAGGATATCTTAATGAATATTATCTGTTTAACACTCGGTAAAATAGATTGCAGTAACTTGGTAGATGCAGAAAGTATTAGTAAAATTATCTTTTAGATATTCATCACCACTTGTATATGATTAAGATAACTATTAAGAACACAAGAGACACAAGATTTAACGTGGAAACCCAATATGGGAAAAACCACCAATGTATCTAGATACTGATTTTCACTTTTCTAAAGTGATGCCCGGTTAGAAGCCAACCCAGTAAAAGGTTACAAAACACACTGTTAGGTGTGACCTTGTTAGAGGATTTAATCACCCTGCTAGGAGTGGCCTGGTAAGAGGTCTTGAGAATAATTCAATGGAATTGTCACCTTGTTAGAGGATTTACAATATGGTTGTTAAACCAACTTGGTTAAGAGATTTAGAACTTACTGTTACAATGATAAAAAGGTAACAATGAAAATGACCTGTATAATAATGCAATTGCCTTGCTGATTATAGATCTCTGTTCTGTATAAGTGAGATCCTTCCTGATTGAATATATCTCTGCTGCTCCTCAAGGATATCTGGTCATCCTTCACAATTTCGCACACACCTTTCCTGTCTTTCTTCTATATATCTTCTTCTATATCTCATCTTTATTTTTCACATTTGACCTTTTATTTATATGATTTTAGATTTTTCAAATCGGCATTACTTAGTATAACAGTCGGCTGAATTAAGAAAACTTTATTTGCAAAGATCCTTCAAGAGTCGATAGTGCTCGATGACCATAATGAAAATTTCTACAATCTTTTGGAGACCGAGAGAACTCGGTAAACATTGATAATCCTTTTTCTTCGATAACCGAGTGAGCTCGGTAAATGCTAACTTTTCTTTGACAACCGAGTGAACTCGGTAAATGTTGATTTTCCTTTGACAACCGAGTGAACTTGGTAAACACTGATTTTTCTTTGATAACCGAGTGAACTCGGTAGATGCTGAATTTTCTTTGATAACCGAGTGGACTCGGTAGATGCTATTTTTAATGCCAAGCAGACCGACTAAGCTCGGTAGGTACTGATTGTTGCGAACTATGACATTGTGTGACATCAAAGACAATACATAATTTGAGTAGCAATTTTCTTCAGACAATTATTTCCAACAATCTCCCTCTTTGGCATTGATGGCAACACAATATGTCATAGCATAAGAAATTTGAAAGGATTAGCTCGGTTCAGATTCAAATCTCCCTCTGTTAGCAAACTTCCTTTTTCTTAAAAACTCTTCCTCTGACTATTGAAAATTTCTTGAAGTAATAGAAAAGACATAGCAAAGACACTCCCTCTTTGACAACACATGCCAAAGACAATTCACATATTACCGGTGTAAACTAATGTACCTCAAGTACTGATTCATATGCAATGATTCCTTGAATATGTTGCATCAACTTGTTGATTTTCAATCATGTTCTGGTTGATGCATCACTAAAACTGTATTTAGTGAGCTTCGGATAGGGGAATGACCCCTAACTTACCCCTTAGATACACAAATGCATCCTTGGGTAATGGTTTGGTGAAAATGTCTGCAATCTGCTCTTTTGTATGAATATATTCTAATCTGATTTCCTTGTCCTGCACCAATTATCTAACAAAGTGATATTTAATAGCAATGTGCTTGGTTTTGGAATGCATTACTGGATTCTTCAAAATGTTTATTGCACTTGTATTGTCACAAAATATAACAACTGGTTCTTTGATTTCAACCTTCATACCTTGTAATAACTGTTTAAACCAAACAATATTTGAACAATTTACTGCAGCAGCAACATATTCTACTTCAGCTGTGGATTGAGATGTGCAATTTTGCTTTTTACTGGTCCAGGATACCAGTCTTTTTCTAAGAAAAAATGCTCCACCACTTGTACTTTTTCTATCATCAATGTTCCCTGCCCAATCAACATCAGTAAACACTTTTAAGTCTAGATTGCCTCCAAATTTATACCACAAACCATATTCTTCAGTTCCTCCTAAGTACCTTAAGATTCTTTTGATTGCCATCATATGATTTTCCTTAGGTTTTGTTGAGAATCTTGCTACTATACCGACTGCTAAGGCAATATCAGGTCTTGTATGTACTACATACTGCAATTTTCCAATCATAGATCGGTATAAGGTCTGATCTACTTCTTTTGAATCATCATTTTTGGTAAGTTTTAGTCCAGTACACATGGGTGTACCAACTAGTTTTGAATCTTCCATACCAAACTTCTTAAGTATTTCCTTAATATATTTAGATTGAGTAATGTATATACCATTCTTGCTTTGCTGAATTTGAAGACCAACAAAGAATTTTATTAAACCAAACATAGACATTTCAAATTCTTTGTTCATTTGCTCTGAAAATTCTTTGCACTGATCATCATTCCCTGTAAATATAGTATCATCTACAAATATTTCTGCCAATACAATTTTGTCATCCGGTCCTTCTTTAATATACAGATTGTTGTTATCATTGGCTCTTTTGAAATTAATCTAAATCAGATAGTTATGGAGTCTTTCATACCATGCTCTAGGAGCTTGTTTCAAACTATACAATGCTTTGTGTAACTTGCAGACCATGTCCTTTTGATCTGGATCAACAAAACCTTCAGGTTGTTCAATGTAGACTTCTTCATCAAGAATTCTATTGAGAAATGCAGATTTTATATCCATCTGATATACCTTAAATCCTTTATGTGCTGCATAAGAAAGTAGAGTTCTTACACCTTCTAATCTTGCAATAGGAGAAAAAGTTTCACCATAATCTATACCTTCTTCTTGAGAATAAACTTTACATACCAATCTAGCTTTGTTTCTAGATACTTGACCGTCTTCATTCAGCTTATTCTTGAATACCCATTTTGTTCCAATTACATTCTTATCTTTAGGTCTAGGTACAAGAGTCCATGTTTTGTTCTTTTGTATTTGTTCTAATTCTTCATTCATTGATTCAATCCAACTTTCATTTTTCAATGCATCTTTGATATTTCTAGGTTCAAAATCAGTAAGCAGACATGTACCTTTTAGCTTACTTCTTGTCATAGTACCATCTGATTTGTTTCCAATAATTTGATCTGGTGTATGATGCCTTCTGACATATTTGGCTAGTATAGGTTCCTTGCTTTTTGAATGAGTTATGTTGTTGTCTTCTAGGATCTCTTCTTCAGGTTGCTCTGGCTTGGTAGATATTTGCTCGGTAACTTCAGGCTGAGACTCGGTTTGAATTTCTTCATGTGACTCGGTTACTATGCTAGGCTCGGTAGATATAGTTTCCTCATTGATAGTTGTTTCTGGTAATGTTTCAGGTTCAATGTAAATGAATCTCCTGTAGTTTTCAGGTTCCCTTTTGCTTTCTTCTTTAGTCTTTTCTGCAAACTCATCAAATTTTACATGTATACTTTCTATGACTTTGTGAGTAGACAAGTTCAGACATTTGTATGCCTTGCTTTTGCTAGAATATCCTAGGAATATTCCTTCATCACTTTTCACATCAAATTTATTTCTTCTGGATTCTTTTAAGATATAACACTTGCTACCAAATACTTTCATGTAACTTACATTGGGTTTATAGCCATACCATAACTCATAAGGAGTTTTGAATGTGTCTTTCTTCAATTGTACTCGGTTCAAGGTATGAACTGCAGTGCTGATAGCTTCCTTCTAGTACTTTATGGCGATGTTCTTTTCTATCATTAAAGTCCTTTCACAATCCATAATAGATCTATTTCTTCTTTCTGCTATTCCATTCTGCTCAAGAGTTCTAGGAGCTGATACCTGTCTTTTGATTCCTCTTTCAAT